>JAQFYM010000247.1:0-88936 GCA_034694785.1 Agrenia bidenticulata
GGCCATTCAAGAACAAAATTAATTTCATGATGATCAGTATTATTTACTTGATTTTTTAAGACTAATGGCACCTCATTCGGGGTTTATCACCAAAAGTACTCGCATTGTTAGTCCGAATGAAGTTATCATAAATCTTAAAACTACAAGTCACATACTTATCTGCTATGTTTGCTAGAATTTTGGCAAATCAAGCTTATTCCGCAAATGTCATAGCTGATTCCTTTGAGTAATCAACTTATTGCATCAGGGGAATAATCAACGTTTTTGCCTTTGCATTGTGTAATACCTCAGCTGCATTTATCTTAACTTTCAGATGATCATAATCCAATCTGTGCAAGCTGTTAGTTTCCAAATTTCGCTGAAACTGAGACCAGTAAAGGTACTTGACAAACTGGCTTATTAAATCCCAAGTTACTCATAGTAAATTCCCAGAATACTCAGAGAATTTAGCTAGTGCTCTTACGGTGTGTAAAACCAGAGTCATTTGCATGAAATATTGAGACAAGATAGATACACACGGAAGTTAGGAACGTCCGGGCAACTGCAGCGCCAGAGATCTCAAGATAATAATTAGCAGACGCTCATCAACTATGTATGCAAATGAGCGAGGATTAATCACTAGCTTCCTCATTTACGCGACAATGCAAATACCCAGAGCTAACTATAGCCAAATGTGCAAACAAATCGGTGAGATTTTGATAGAATCTCCCTCTCAAAAGGTGAGATGGGGGAGAGACGAGAGATAGAGAGAGACATACATCTAAAAAGCCACATAGAACATAATGCAGAATCACAGATTTGTATTCATGTACATACCCTTTCGTTGATTTGAGTTGTAACTAGCATAATGTCAACATCCATTACGACTGTCTGTCTCTGTCTAGCCGAACCATAAGTTTTGGAATATGAAAGAAAGCAGGGAATATGAAAGTATTTGGATGTACCAACGTTAGGATATATATATAAGTTCTATCGTACCAATAACGTATCTAAGAAGCACGGCCTCGCATCCAAGCATCTATCAGCTTGTGCATGTATCGAAGGGAAATTCAGCCCGAAAAAATTATACTTTCTCCCCAAGTCCAACATTTTTTTGGTGAGGATCCTTTGAAATAGATACAAGGTCTTTATCTTATTTTCTTGACCATAAATGTTTGAACACTTTAGGATGTTGAACAACAATCTGAAAGAATAAAAATATATGACGTTGACATACGTCCCTTGAAAATATAAAATATAGAGATTCCAATATCTTATCATTCTTGTCTTGAGTCTTGTGCCCAGGCTGGAGAGTTTTGGAGCTATAGAATCTAGAATCTGAGCTAAATTCGTAATGAAGAGAGAACTGCAGTAAATATTCAAAACAATATCATAAAACAATATTCTCTCTCTGTGGTGGAAGAGCACTGAGGCGTGAAATGACATGCAGAGACTAGACTCGAGATTCCAAGGAAAGTTGCTGTACATGTAAGTTGGATTTTGGAGTGGATTCATGATACATATTTCCCCCTTCTATTCGGATATTCCTCGAGTTTACTCCCACAATTTTTACCAGATTCTAAAGCCGATCAAGTTGAGCTGAACTAAATCATGCTGTGTACGAACTGTTTAGGGAGCTAATCTGACAGTTGAGACGAATCGAATCCAGAATCTGACAGTGAACTACAGCATTGGCTGGAAAAATTGGAAAAGTTGGAAAAAGCCAGTGCAGTGTAATGCCTTAAGTACTCCAAGTTAGATGGTTAGCAAAGTTGGAAGATGGTATAGATCCAGTACATGTATCTTGGTTCGATGTTGTCGAAGGAGAGTATTTTATTTTTCTAACATGCTGCGTAGCCTGTATGTATGTGGCTAGAGAAAAACGAGTAGGATTTGATCCATCCCGATTGCGTAAGAAAATGTGATTTGAACTTCATCCAAGTTTTTGAGAACTACTCAGGAGGAAAAGATGGAAAGGGTTAGGGGTTGAATGCAAAAGGATTCTCTTGAGGTTGGACATCCCATACTCTATTTTTACGAAATACTTTCTTTCTCCTACTTTCTCCAACTGTGAAAGGAGAAAGCTAGAAATTTAACTGCGTTATACTATATATTTATGTGTACAGTTAGGAGGGATGAACTAGTTCTAGTTACATATATGAAGAGAGAAAAGATATGTATGAATGAATGTTCGTTGTTTCTCCTCAAATTGGATTGCGAATGATAGAAGTTTGGAGATTGGAAGATTGGATGGATGAACATGGCCGAAGATTGAGGTGAAGAAATTCCATCATAACTACATAGCCGCACTACATGATATCAAGGCTTTTACGACTACGAGAGAGTGATAAACATTAAAGTCTTCTCTCCCAGGATTTTTATTTCTAGCCAGAGTGTGAAATGTGAATTAAAAGAGTTGACGCAAAGAAGTGTAGTTAGTAGTTTAATACTTGTGGGTAGAGATGAGCTTTGAATAAAGGCTCTTGTGACAAATTGCTAGGGTGGGCCAAAAACTTCAGCCTACCAGCAGGGTTTTCATTTCTCCTGCTTTGAAAGAGAAGGCTCTAAGAGAATCCTTTGAAATGCTTATGGATGGATTTTATTGTTGATGCTAAGGTGGCTCTAAAAAAATGGGAAGAGAATGAATGGGAGAGATGAGTTGATTGTTTCCGTTTTGTAGATGTAAGGACGGCTTTTTACAATTCGCTGATGGAGACATGTCCACCCCATCAACCCAAGCAATTCAACTTTGTGGCCAGAATAGCCGATTTTCACCACCAGTCGTGCTATTCGGAGACCAGGGCATGGCCACCTTGCTTTTAAGGTGAGTAATTCTGATTTTGAGTTTTGTTGACTTCCCCTAACTAGTTAAGTAAAGATATAACAAGTCTATCAAAGTTCACACGTGGGTGTAGTCACAACACTAGCAGAGGGAAAAAAATATCGTAGTAAGCGACTTCCTGGTGTTTTGTAGGGGTGAGTGAAAGTTAACTTTCACTACAGCGAGGCAAGATGAGTTGGCTATGGAGAGACAAAAAGGTTTAACGACCCGAGACATCCGTAGAAGTTTGCTCCTTTGGAAGAAGTGCAAAAAATAAGTAGTGAATAGAAGTCAATCGTCTATCCCCTTCTCACAGCTAGATCCCTTATCTCGGCAGCAAACTGGAAAAATCTTTTGAGCTTAAGAAACTCATATCAAAGATATCATACCTGCTAGCTTGGAGCAGCGAAAAAATCGTTTTTGGCAGAAAAGTTACGATATGGATAATAGTTTTCGTCCACGCTGGAGTGGGTATAATATCAAGGATTAGCTAAAATTATCAATCGATGCTCTGGGTACCAGTATCACATACACTGGTGATAAGCAAGTTCAGTTTTTTAAGGACTTTCCAAGCCAGTGGAAACTTCAACATCATCATTAGACTAAATGAAGTGAGGAAAGTATGAAGGATAGAGACGAGAGCGTAAAAGCCGTAACAAGATCTTTTTTGTCAGTTTAAAATGACGTCTTAAATTTGAAAGTTTAACTCAGTAATTGGAATTTTGAGAAGGTTCATTAGGGAGCCTGGGACATTAATTCTGCTATGAGTAACTTGGACATGCTCTTGTATCTGTAGTTTCAAACTTTCAATAAGATTCGAGATTCGAGGAAGGCCATGAGCATAAATTATTTTGTACTAACATTTCAAAAATTTCAATTCAACGCTAAACTGAAAATATTTGCGAAATGTTTAACAACTTTGAAAAGCTTAGTTTCCAGAATACAAAGAGCAACAGTACAAATAGACAGTCGAATTTAATTGCCTGTATTTTGCATGCATGTCTCAATGTTTCCTTGGAATGAGATGTTGTTCGAAAAACAAATAATTAAATTCAGCGTTACTCCTTCGTTATAGGCAACAATTGAATTTTTAACAAGATACGGTCCTTTAAATGCGAACATACTACCAAACCAATATTGATTTCCTAATAAATAATGTTGTTACTTGCGTGTACATAAAAAGCTGTAAATTGATACCTTCCTCAAGTTTTCCAGTCTGCCTTGTTCTACTTGTAGGGGACTTTAGGGGAGAAAACTTAGTTGGGAATGTCACTTTGTCACGTTTGTGCATTCTAAAGTTTTTGGAATGAATGATTCAGTAGAATGTGTAGCAAGGTAAAAAGCCAGAATCTCATGAAATATTTCTTCTTGATAATGTGCATTTGCCAGGATCGAAGGAAAGTCAAGTCGGTCCCAAGTCTTGGCATATGTAAGTTTCTCCTCAGCGGACGATCCGGCTGTGGGCGATCCTGCCAAAGGAGGAAGACTCCGACCTCATTCAGGTAGAGAATGTAATTTTATATTCTACTTTTGCTGGTAATGTTGCTTAAATAGTTGGTAAATATAAAATGAAGGGGCATGCCGAGAACGATCGACCTAAAAGGAGCACAATTAGCATCAGAGCCAAAAATGTTACCCAAACGCCAAGCTCGTGTCATTCCTTACCCATCCCCCTGGATGCAAGCTAAATTATTCATAAAAATAGTGACGCTACCAATTCTAAGCTGATTGTTTCCCCCTGAAAGTTGAAGAACACTCGCTCCACTTCCCTTTGCTTTAGTTACAGTAGAACTAATATCTTTGAGAAACATGCGGTTCTTGAGAAGGATTATTACAAGTAATGGCAAAGGATAAGCCCTTTCAGTGTGCTTTTTCTTTTGATGGTACTACCTTCTAATTATGAAGGCCTAACACCATTCACATTTTACAATGGACGAATTAACAACGAGTTCTAAAATGCGTTTGGTACCTAGTGGTAGTTGCATAGAAGATGGCTTATTTCAAAAGTTCCATTCCTCTCTTCCTTTGCATAGGGACCCGTGCGGTAATGAATTTATGAATCTGGTTCTAATATAATTTTGTGTAGTATGCGATTGGACTTATGAAAACTGCTGGGGGAACGAATGCGTCCTTGCTTCCCCAGGGTATCCGGGATTATTTCCCCCTCATCGGCGATGCCGTTACTTCTTGATGGCGAATTCCACGACGGACAAAATCCTCATTAAATTCCATTCATTGAATATTCCTCCTCCCCCGTAAGTGCAAATTATATTTCGTAATCACTCCCATGTTTCTCAAAGTTGAGGCTCAAGATTTTAATATCCCTCGCAACGCTCTTGTAGTTTATGTTCAAGTCATCATATTGCGATTTGGAGAAGAAATGTATCCTACCTGGCTCACTTGGGACCTCCGTGGAAAACACTGTGTCAGCAGTCTGACTCTTTTGTAGAAGTTGAGGGTGGACAGGCTCTGGTAGAGTTCAGATCGGGATCAACCACATCCCCAAACATGTACAATGGGTTCCGAGCTTCAGTTCAATTCGTCCATCCCGTACTTCCTCCTACAGTAGCTACGAAAATCCTCCGTACCGCAGAAGATAAACACAACACAACTCAACTCGAAAGCTCAAGCAAAGCAATTAAAGATGAAATCAAGGAAGGAAATAATATGGAGGAACCGCTTGGATATCCTAGGGCTCAGATTGGTATGCTCTTTCCTTTCCCTACAAATTTCGTTCACATATACTAACGCATGAAATAATTCGCTTTTCTGAAATCATTAAGTAATTCAATTATAATTCTATCCATTTCCATAAATTCCATAATTCAGACACGAAGAGCCCGGAACTGCATCCAACGTCATGCGGCCAAGCATTTGATGGGAATTCAGTAAGAGGGAAAGGATTTCGATTGAAAATACCCAAGGATTTCTCCCAATCTGCCATAACAGCCACACATTCTGTCCGTGGCTCTGGACCATTGAACACCAAAGGCACTAAGCCTAGTTTGAAAATTCCATCCGGACTTATCCAGTGTCGAGTGGAATTTAAAGGGAAATCCTCAGATGTAGTTCAACTAGCTTTATCTAATTATAAATTAAGGTAACGTACAGCTACCAAAGTATTCAATGTCTGAAACACGGATTCTCCACACGAACTTTCTTAAGATTGGGGTCTTATTTTGTCCGAAATTCTTTAGGGGATCAAACTGCTCCACACAAATAGAAGTATACGACGTGCTTGAAGAAGATGGGAATCGAACTGCAGTTGATCGTCTTGTAGAAAGACTTTGCGGTCCCTCAAGTAATGAAGTGAGAAGATTTACATCGTCTTATAACAAAATGGCCATTGTTGTCGTAGTTTCTCCTTACGAAAGTTCAATCGGCTCCGAAGTCCTCGAGGGAGCTTTTCGATTTCATGACGGTAGGTTGAACTTTAACTTCTCTAAAGATAAAGAAACTCCATTCCATCCATTACAAAAGTACAAATAATAAATGAATATACGTGACCACTTTATACTGGCGTAGGAAAGGCAATAATAAAATTTATTAGAAAACAAACGACTAGAAAAAGATTCACGCTAGAAAAGAAATAAATGATGATTTCTGATAATTCCATAAAATCTGTAACCATTCTGTTTGCCAATATCATTAGAGAAGAACGGTTTGGCAAGGGATGGAAAAGTTTGGGATTTGGGGGGAATATTCCAGGCAATTTGGCAAAATCCTCAGAGTGTAGTTTGTACTTTATACGGAGCACTGTATGCTGTAGCCAAATTCCATTCATCTTCATTTTTCCTCACTTCCTTTTTAGGTAAATGTGCAAAAGTCTTGGTGTAGAAAGGAGGGAGTGTGAGGAACAGTGTGAAAAAGTTGTAGATTTTATGAATTGAATTTTTTCATGACTCTAATATTTTTTAAATATAAAATCCCAGTAGCTCTTAGTCTCTGCCGGCTACTATTTAATGCTCTCATTGCCACTTGAGTTATAATCTAATTTCTTAACTTTTCCATACAAAAAGTCTTTACTGCAACTCTGGGAAGCGCTACATGAATTTAATAAAGAAATAGTAGCATGGAGAAGCGTGTAATAAACGAAACGGCCCAAGTTTTGTGGAATACGATTATTACATAGGATGAGCTGGGACGTGTGAAATATTGCAGTAATATGACATTGTCACATAAAGTCATCTTTAATGCAGAAAAGAAACATTATCTTATTCATTTTGTGTAATTTTCCACACTGGTCTGGTCTGCTGGTTACTAAGTGCATTCGCACAAACAGAGGCGAGTCAGGAGAGGGTTACTACCTTACAAATATAATTCAATCAATCAGTCTCAGCACCGATTTGCGTCTCAGGTCAAACTGTCTATGGATTACTATGCGAAAACAGGCAATAAATATGTTTTTAAATAAAACAAATCGTAACCTTTAATTCTCATTTACGGTCGGGACGATTTATAATTTAATTGGTCACGGTGATACTTAACTAGTTTTATGTCCTGCATACCGCTATTAACGCTTGCAGTAGAGCTGATTGTGCACACTTGTTTCGCAATAATTTTGTAAAATTTATGATCTAAATATGGAGTTTTATTGACTAAAAACCCTCCGGTTTCAATAGTAAACCTAAAAGTACCGGTCCTACTAATAAAATATTCTCACTTCCTTGCACCAATACACTCAACAGTCAATAAGAGAAAGTATGGGGAGCAGTAAAATGTTAGATTCTGCTAAGATAAGTCTCCCCTCTTGAGGAAGGTCTGTTACTCGCATTACTCAAAGGAATGGGTATATGGGTGTTGAAGCTGTCATCCATTTACACTAGTAGCTAATAAATATGGCTCCATTTTATGTGCAAATTACATTAGTAGGAGTTGTAGGAACCTCCGATGGGATATATACATCAAAGGAGCTTCTGTATCTCCAATGAGCTAAAAGAGAAAGTTTAAGGGTATATTTTAGTAGTAGAAAGTGTGTGAAGAAAGAGAAACAAATATTTATGCCTTTTGTTATGACATCAATGGATCTTTTTATTTGCCCTCTTCTCTGGCATTTATTTCCCAGAGTCAATCGAGGGGACGGTGAAGCCATTGTCGACTTGTGAAGTGGTTTATTACGGAGTGACAAGTTCCCCTTCGGGTTCACTGGTTGGACCACCGGACTCACCTCTCCTGAGACTTTTCCCACTTCCTTTAGCTTGTGGCTATTCATTTCATCCAGCTCCAAATCAGAGTGTCGTCCTGACATTAAATACTTCAGCTGGTCTTGGTCCTGACACTCCCAGTTCTTCTGTTCTGGCTGGACCGGAGTCAAAGAATTATTGTCGTACTGTATGTACGACATCGGGGTGTCTGTGTGAATCCAACTCAACCCCCCTGGAGGAGATCGATCACTTGAGAATTACATCGGGCTCTTCTAATCTCGCCTGCTTCTGTGGACAGTTTGCAGTAAGCACAAATTCGTATTTTGAGGACTAGAGGGTATTTAGTTTCCATGTAAGGTATATTTTATCAAGTTTAGTCAGACATGTGCTGTTAAATGCCATAAGAATGTTTTTTAACCATCGTTCTTTATTCTCAAAGCATTTTTATTTTACTGTCCGGAGTACGTACACCTTAAGGGTACGGGCTAAGCTATTGTGCATGCAGATCGTGTTCTTTCTAAAGTGCGTGGGCAGGGAACATTCTGTGCTCGTGCCGAAGAAGAGGACTAAAGTCGAAAATTCTGTTGTATTTTATTTCTAGGACGTTCTTCCACTTGCTTTCGAGTCACATACACCCCTTACTTTGGTGTATCATACTGCAACAAAAGGGAAGCTCTTCAACTATTCTGCCAACTATCAATTTAACTCTAAGACCCGATGTACAAAGTTTGCCATTTATCCTCCGAGCGGTAAGAAGTCAATGTTTATTTTGTTGTCTAAAAAACTGAGGATCAAGAAAAGTAACAAATCCATTTCACTATGTTTGATGGATAGGATGGAAACGATGGAGAGAAATTCTAGGGGGTCATGGAGTTGTGGGTAGTCGTGGTTCAAACCACTACACTCACTTCGAATGCAGTTGGTCTGCCTCTGTTACACAGCGGTACAGACTTAGCATTGATCTCGTCTCCGAGGAAAATGGTTAGAAACTTTTCTGAATCTCTAAACCGACTAAACTGGCAAACAGACCGTGAAATAAACTTATATAAATGAATACAATAAATATATATTGTTTTTTGGCTGTCAACCCTTGGACAGAGAGGGATTGTAACGCTTGGAATCTAACAGTTTGGGCACAAAATGACAAATTTCCCAATCGGAGTGACCTCTTGTCCTCCTTTTGTCCTGCTGAGGGACGCAAAGAAGTTAAAGTGCCAGAGACCGTCCGTAATGCTTTTATTAAGTAAGCCTGTCACATATTTCTCATTTTAAAAAAGGACTTTGATTCTTTCTCCAAGCAATTTGTTGAAAATGTATACCGTCTGACGTGACAGATGAGTAGCAGATGTACTTTTGGATAAAAGTTTAATAATATCTAAAGTAGTTGTAGATTTTATGACAAAATGAAAGCCTTTCATCTGCACTGAAGTGTAAAATTTTTTCATTTGAATTGCAGATTACATGGGGTTACAATGCGAACTCCACAGTTTGAAGTGAGATGGAAGTATTCTGACCTTACCGTTGGCTCAAGTCGTCTCCCAGAGAAGATGATGTCTGATACATCATTTCGGATTCAAGAAACCAAAGAGCTAATCCTTGTTTTTCTCATTTTTAGTCTTCAGTGGTTCCTCAGATAACGGTTTAATTTTAAGCAGATTAATTCCAGTTTTTAAATACAATCGTAACGACGATAACTGAAATGGTATTTGTTAAACTCGTGTGTTACACGTTTACTTCGAGAGATTTTTTAACTTACTATCGTACAGCTATAATCAACTAGAATGTCTGTAAAATACTAGTATAACAATTTAATGAAAATATTTTTTAGCACATTCAATAAACTTTTGGTACCAAATTGGGATTTGTTTAGGGTGCAGTTAATCCATGCTCCAGAGCTTCGGTTTCATTCAGAATGAACCAATAAGACAAGGGGTTCATCAAAGACCAAGATTCAAGATCCGCCTCAGAAAAGGCATACAAAGGCTTATTGTACTCCGTCTAATTACGAATTCCTCCCTCATTTGCATATTCTCTTTTGTTTCTGACGTTAGATAGGGAAAACACCAAAGTTTGACTTCATGTTCATTCCAAACTTTTCCATTTCAATCATAGGGTTTGACAATAACTTACGTATTTTATTCTAGTTTACTGGTTTGGAAATCCAGTTTATAATGAGGAACAATGATTGTTCATTCAGCAGCTTACTGTTAGTGGTCTCAAACTTTGAAACCGGGTTCAAAATTTTCCTTCCACAATAAATGAAATTGAATTCTAAAACATACAAAAACCGATCATTCTTCAACCATCCTGTATTTGCTATGGAATTTTGATAATCAATGAACGTTTTGATTTAGATCCTTGAGCTCATGATCATCATACACGTTTTCCAATCTTATTAATCCCGTTTGGCTCAATTAAAGCAAACAAGGGCTTCTCTAAATCAGAATATCAGATTTGTGAAAGATCAAAGACAAAAAGACAATATTTTGGATAGTTAAGTTTCTGAGTCAGGATCCCCACAGGTAAAACAAAATTAATACCAGTCAGAGTAAGCTATCAAATTCCAAAGGTTCTGTCATTAAATTTGGCTTACTGCTGATCTCAAAGCAATTTTCATCAATTTACTGTAGATTATATATTTTCTCTTGTTTTTTAATACAAATCGATAAATATTTTGGAATTGCATTTTTTTTTACCATTCGATGGAACTAGAATTTAGGAGATGCAATATTGTTCTAATAAAAAGAATAAATCTAGTGGAAATGGAATATTAATTGTTTCCTGAGCATAAAAAAGGGGTATTCAGATTGAGAATCGATTGTCATTCAGAAAAACCAATCTCAACCTCTGACTTTAAGTGAATGTATGATATACAGTACAACTTCACAAATTACTCAAGAGAATAGACGAAAGCAGAAAGCTCAGTTACCTTGGGCTGAAGGTTTGGCTGGTTTTTTTGAAAAATGGCTTAAATAGTTTAATATTGGATTTCAGAGTTCATGAAATTCTATTGGCTTCAGAAACTACACTTTACATGCATACATCAGTCAGAAAACAACATAAAAACAGACAGAACTTTGAATTCATAACATACCTGTTTATATTTTATCTAAACAGTTTGATTCAAGTGTTCAAATAAAAGATTCAGAAGCTAAAGCAATGAAAATTTAATAGTGAATTAACTACATTTTTGCTTATCCATTCTAGAAGGACTGACAATATTCGTTATTAGATCTTATCTTATTTTATTATGTTACACTACAATCAATCAATCAGTGGTAAAGTTAAGCGTTTTATGAGGCTCTAAATTATGGCTGCACATTTTAAATTCTTGTGATTACGTATATATGAATGGATTTCAGCTTTTAAAGATTAGTGCACAGATCATGAAGATTGACGCTTTCCATTTTATATCCCATTTCTGTAAGACGACTCATCAATTTTGTCTTTTCCTCTGTGTCCGTAGCCATAAGTGCACAACAGGACTGGGCTGGATCAAAGAATTTGACTAAATAGGTGACGATTATATGTTTGATGTCTTCAAGAGTTACTTCCATACTCTCTTTCAAAAGTTCCCTAAAAAGAGTCAAATAAGTTCTGATATATCCCCACAATTTTTGTACCTACACAAACAGGACGATAATTAATTAGCAATTACCTTCGAATGTGTACCGGTTGACCAGCCATGTGCGAAAGTAAAGCAGAAGCAATGGTTCCTTGTGCACCAAGTTCCAGAGAAGCCGGATCATTAACTACCATCAGTTTTGTTGCTGTCAATACTGGATTAATCCAGGTCCAGTCATCCTTTAATGTAAACAAAAGTTATAATTATAAAACCAAGCTTCGAGTTAATTTTAAACTGAATAAAACTACCTACCTTCATGAGACGTTGCATAGTTTTCAGACATCCAATAACATCGTAAGATTCCAAGTTGAGCGTCATAAGATTTGCATATGAGCATGGCATTCGTATGACAGGGGAACACAAGTCATCTAAATCCCAGCACGACCAAATCCATTTCTGCGCCATCGAAAATAGTTGAGCAGCCATGCAGAGCTTTGGAAAGTCTTTGCTGTGGGGATTGATGGGGACAGCGATACTTAAACTTGAGAGTCTTGGTTGATTGACGGACACGGCCAAGCCGGTTCCAGTAGGAGGGTCCATGACAGTGGGTTCCAATGTAGGTTGAGCCAAACTACGGAATTTTACAATTCAAAAAAATACATATGCATGAGTAACAAACTTTAGCGAACGGTCGAAAACAATACGTAAATAAAATATACCAGTAATTTAAGGGCTTTTGGACTCCTTTGAAATTTTTTTTCCACGGTGCAACAAGATCCCCTTCGCACTGTTTCAAATTTTCTACATTACAAGCAACTTGCACAACAACTTTTTTAGAATCAGCTAAGTTTCTCCACACAGCATTAGTTTCTGCCGTTACTCGCTCAGGATCTTTTTCCAACTCCACTAAATATTCCATCATTAGATCCAAGCGCCGCCGTCCAACGAATAGTCGAGCATTCGATTCTATAAAATATATACCCACGTTAAATTAATAAAATAGGAATGATTTTCTCTCAGAACCAGATGTCAGATCAGACAGTAAAAATACTTACCGGGCTTGTACACTTGTTTAATCAACGAGTGCAAGTTGATTTCAGCCGAATCAAAGCAGTCATAATTCGGTTTCTCAGCAGTTTGCATCTTGTAGTTGGCAGCCAGACCACGAGCTGCTTCTGCGGATACGAACTTCAAGAAGTTTTGCGAGAAAACAGCTTCGTGCATAATATAGTGTAGCAATCCTACTGCCCATGCATACTTTTCCGGTCGCACGATAAGAGTGAGGAAAATGCTTTGCATCATTTCTCCATTTAATCCAATCGAGACTTGGGAATCAGCAATATCCATCGGAGGATTGAATTCGTTAGGATTTTTGATTTCGCTATCAGTGTCTAATCCTGGAGGTCGAGGACAAACAAAAGCTCCAAGTGCAGCTGTAATAGGTGAGAGCAGCTTTCTCATTGTTGGATCCAAGTTAGTGGTATCAAACACAGAAGTGATCTAAATCAAAAACTTAAACTATACAAAAACTAGAGGGGTTTAGGTTTAAACATTGTTAGTACTTGTCATTTACATATACAAAAGAAGTCTCAGTATCCTCTAAGAAAGTGTAAATGGGCAAATCGGTCAATGGAAACAAAGGATGCTGTTCTTCGCTTTCAGGATTGTAACTTTTCAAAGCCCAATATTTCATTTCCGACTTGGTAACATTGTCAAGAAAATTTCGGGTGACTTCTAGACGACATTCAAACTCCTTGCATTCTTCTGACTGAAAAAAGGATCATCAATCTTGCAAGACTTTTAAATAGACAGAACTTTTTCAGATTTAGAAACAAAATTATATCCTTCATACATCATCATCGAATGGAAAAGGATTGTTTTGTAGATGCTCTTCGAGTGGACCCAACACTTTCTCTGGTTTCTCAGCCCCGTCTGAACCTGTGGGAAGGACAATGCTAGTATTGCGTCGATCGTCATCAACGGCAACATTAGAATCTTCTCCTGCAGGATTAGACCTTCGACGGGGCCGGGAAGCAGCTCTCTTTGAAGTTGCTGCAAAGTTCATCTCGCCAGATTTTTCTTCTTGAACAAGTACTGGATTTATTTCTGCCTGTTCAATTATACTCTGAACCTGCTCAGTAATTCATTAAAATTACTACATGAATTCAAAATTTTAGATTTAAAATAAAAATAGCTTACTCCTACCTTTGGAAGAACCTTAGTTGCAAACATTGGACTAGTTTTGAAGTATTTAGTCAAAATTTCTAGCCAATATTCCTTTGGCTTTTTGAGCAATTCGTCAAACGTCAACCTAGGCCGCATTCGCTTTTCAACTTGGTCGCGTGATCCTTCTCCGTACCGTTCAGATTTTGCAATAGCGGATGCAATCATTAGGAACGGTTCTGACTCAAGCTCCCTAATATAATGCCATCCTACACGATCAGCCATAGCTCTTATTTCATCTAATTGAAGATCGGCTAGCAGTTCATCCACAGTTTCTTTTGTGACACTCATGATTTTATCAGTCATTTCTTCGCCTTGGATTCCATGGACAGTTATCAATGAACATACGTCGAGATATTCGAGCTGACACCACGATATTCGATGTGCGTTACCAGCCGTGACAACCTTAGTCCACATAGAGCCCACAGCAATGTGTGCTGTAAGAACTTTGATAGCCATAGAACTATAAAAATTATAAATGAAGATATTTGGATGAAATTAATAGTTAGTGTTTTGTTTACGAAAAAAACATAACTATTCATTAATTTTAAGAATGAAGTACAATTCATTACGTTTCTAAATCTGTAGATGAGCAACCTCTCCATCCCATGCATAGAGTGGCCGATGCTTCTCTGGTTGGATTACGACAAACAAACCATGCAGTATTGACAACTGAAGTCTCTACAACTGGAATTGTCATGCTCCACGGCTTCTCAAATGGTGGTGGGTTTGGTCGCTGTAATTCCAATAGGATTTCTTATTATTCGTTCATGAAAACGACGAATAACTAATAACAATATAGCCCGTGTACAAACCGTTTCTTTATAGTCCTCTTCATGATCATGAAGAACATCTAGTATATGCTCTCGGTTTTTAATTTTTCCAGTAATGATGACAGATAGATTATCAGGCCGGTATAGCCGATCGTAGCACTTACGCATCTACACATATCGACAAATCATATAATAGTATGGGACAATTGGTACATGTGAATAATTGAATAAGAACAACTTTGAATTTGCAGCTTACACGAGATGATAATCGATGGGACCGACCATCACTTAACAAACGATTCCAAAATGCAGAAGTTCCAGGAAACATAGATTGAAGCGTTCCTTCCCAAGCCATAGCACCTTCGCCGGCCTCGCTCAAACTGTAGTATTCAACAAAATTCAAACGGGGCTCCGTAACATCTTCGTCATCGCTAGAGACACTACCCTCGTCTTCGTTATTGTTGTCCAAGGTCAAGCCTCCCAAAGCTTCTTCCCCTAGATCGGAATCTCCTGTTGCATCTGGAGTTTTTCCAAGCTCATCTATAGCCATTAAAACATTAATATTTTACCTTGGTCCATTTTAACATTTACAACAGATCGCTTCCATTTTCCATCAACCTACCTAGATCTTTCGCTGCAGCTCCTGTTTCATCTTTCTCTTTCTTAACCGGTTTTGAGCCAGGGGGAAGGAATGGGTAACCATGCAGTTCCAGAACTGCCTGCAATGCCAAACAGCCTTAGGTAGATTTAATGCATACTAATAATTTCCTTCAATTCCAAAACGACTTAAAAAGTACCTCGATATTCTGCAGAAGATACGCTGCACAAGAAAATGTTCCAAGAAAAGCTGATTCTCCCAAAGCGCAACAAACATAGCAACTCTGGTCCCGGTCTGCTAATGGATTTTCCGCTCCATGAAACTGCCAAGCCGGTCGTAGCATCTCACCTCGCATCGGTCGTGGAAGAAGTCCCCCAGACGAATCCAAATGCTGGAGCAGCTGTTCCACTCCCCCCGCCTCAGGTTGATCAGTGCCTACACAAAAATGGTGTTTAATATCACAAAATCTAAGTGTTGGAAAATAAAAGTTATTTGAAAACACAAGTAAGTTTATACCGAGGCAGAAGTATCCATTGATAACCTGAGAATCAACATCCGCGAAGTAGACCGTCAACCCAGAGGCCTTGGACGTATATTTGCTCACTCCGATGAACCCTTTCTCCTCTGGGAGAAAATCAGGCTCGCAGTTGTAATATTGGCTCATCTTGTGTCTTGTAAGTAGAAGAGTCTAAAACTTTCACGATATCCCCCAAACACGTCTTAGTTTTGCTGGCTGAAATGTGAATTAAAAAGTCGGAGAAAATTGAGTGAAAACTCAAATTGAAGAAAGCGAGAGAAAATCGTTCACTTTGCTCAACGGAGGAAGAGGAAGTGATGGAAAATGACGAGAATATTTTCCGGCACACTCAAGCCAAACAATTTGGTTTTAAAATCCCATGGCAACCATATACCACCTACACCCTGACACGAATATTTAAAGTAAAGTATAATTCGACCCAAGGCACAACAAGGATCAAGAAATACTTCTTGACATAGGTTATAGGCATATGGCTGGGCTGAACCAATGCTAAGGCAAGGGTGAGACCCTCGTCACTGCCGATCGAGGTCATTGCGGCCGTTGGTGGCATGTAGTGTTGATAATAACCATTATCAATTAAAGTTCCTCACAATGCTGTGAGCGGTTTGATTATTAAAGCTAATGGTGGGGAATAAAATATCCGTGCGTGTATAAATTAAATTAAATACGATTCATTTCATAAATCGCTTGAGCACATCACATAAAAGTTACACATGAGAAGATTTATTTTATTTTTAATAAAAATCCGATCATGCACCCGAGATAAGATGAAAATGAAATTTAAGAATACAAATGTCTTTATATTTTTAATGTACATTTATAATTATTAATTATAATGCATTTATAAAGTAATTAGGATTCAATCATCGGAAGGCCAGTTTCTATTTTCAGCCCGTCGTTCTAGAGTGTCCCTTAAAAAGTGTACCTCTGATCTGGATGGGGACTGACCCTGCCCTGGCCACCCTGGGTCATTTAGACTCCTGTGATTAAAGAAAGAATAATAATAATTTATGTCTCAATTTAATTCTCGACAACTTTTTAACATAATCAAGGTGACAATAAAGGGCAGTGTCGGATTTTGGGCTGCAAGCTGCAACCATATTAAAACAATTTGAGACGGGGCATTTTCATACGAAAGTGGAGTGGGCAGGTTAGGGGATGTGTTGTCGCTTACGTGTCCATGGATAAGCGGGTATTTTAAGCTCAAGATGGTTTACCCAATCTCAAGTGTGTGTGGTGGGTACAGGGGGTTTTCTATATTCTCCTTGCCATATTTTTTACTTCATCTTTTCTTGTCTTCTAAGTTCTATCTTCATTCTGTCCACAGTGCACATCTCCTCTGACGGAACGTAAAGATTGAACTGTTGGAACTTGGAACTAGTATGTGGTGAGTTGTGCAAATTTCATACATTTAAGATTTGTAGGTTACCCTACGTAGTCTAACGGTAATAGTAATGAACGTCTTCACAGCACACAGCTAAAAAGTGACCTGTCAAAACCTCAAAACTCAAAACATTTTGTCATTCGGCATTTCTTCCCTCTAATTCTAATGGGATTTACCTTGAGCTAGAGTTTCGACTTGTGTGGATGTGAAATAGTATATCCCTACTTTTAAATTCGATAGTTCAGTGGTTTTATCAAACTACAACTTATAGAAGTTATATGTTATAGTTCAGAAAAGGATAAAGAGGTGGTTTATCAGGTTCATGATGCCTGGCTAATAATGAATAATTTGTTTCTATTCAGTGCCGTCATTACAATTTCAGGATTGAGCAACTGAGTCTGTCACCACGTCACAGGTCGAATCGAGTTGGTCTTCCTTTGGTGGTTTGAGTCTTGGATTCGAATTCCAATCGAAATTCCTGTGCCCTGTCCCTGTGTGACTGTTGATTGTTAAAACTGTGAAAGAGACAGGAAAAGGAAAGAGAAAGACATGGCCGGACAAAAGTTTCAATATGATGAGAGCGGTAGTACATTTATGTACTTTGTGCTCGCTTTCTTAGGTCTAATCCTCTTCCCTTGTACTTACTACTTTTGGCCGAACCCTGAAAAAAAGAGTAAGGAAAATGTTTCAAGAAATCAATGAATTCAATTGAATTATGCATAATTTTTTAAAACTTTGTTTCTCCTTGTAGAAGAGAAGAATTCTAAGGTATGCTGTAATTGCGAACCTTGCCTAATAAAAGAAGGTGTCTTGAAGAAAAAAGAACCGAGTAAGAAGTTAAAACTGCTTGGGATAAGGGTCGCATTGATCTTAGGATGGGTTTTATTTGCCTTCGTTGCCTACAAAGTCACTCAAGCTGAATATGAGTATGCTAATTTTGATCCATTTGAAATCCTCGGAATTGAGCCGGTAAGCAGAGATTTGTACTCAGTTTATCGTGTGCTTTATTAGAGTACTTGTTTATTGAGTGTTTACATTTGAAACAGGGTTCTGGAGACAGGGAGATTAAGAAAGCGTACCGGAAGTTGTCACTTATTTATCACCCTGATAAAGAAACTGGAGATGAGAAACTATTTATGAAGTTAACTAAGGGTAAACATGCAACTATTTTCACATCAGTTAGGGAGAAGACAATATAAATTCCTTAGTAGATTAAAAAGTTTATTAACTTCACTTTTGGACTGTTAATGTATAGCATACCAAGCCTTGACTGATGAAACTGCGAAACGAAACTGGGAGAGGTATGGCAATCCTGATGGTCCTGGAGCTATGAGTTTCGGAATTGCGCTTCCTTCTTGGATTGTTGACAAAGAAAATTCAGTTTGGGTGTTAGGACTTTACGCTCTCGTATTCATGATAGCACTTCCTACCACCGTTGGAATTTGGTGGTACCGTTCTATTCAGTATTCCAGTGATAAGGTAGTTCATGTTCATACTTCAAATTCTAATTTGTCGTTGTTAAAAGACTGATGGCAGAATTTTCTGATGATCTGTAATTTAACCACCATTTAATGTTCCAGGTACTTCTAAGTACAACACAGCTGTACTATTACTTTTTTCATAAAACTCCTCAAATGCAATTAAAACGTGCCGTGATGGTTCTCTCTGCATCTCTTGAGTTTGAGAAGAGTCATAATTCTGAAGTACAAGAACGACAATCTGATAGCAATGAACTTCCACAGGTATAATTATTGTTTTTTTTTAAATTTTAAATATAGTTGTAGAAGTAGAAGTCAATATTGTAACCATTCCTAATACAATTTTGTTTTTACTTTTAGCTCATCAAACAGCTACCCAACCTTAACGAAAAAAATAAAGAGCGACCTTTGTGCTTTTTCTATTCTATTAAAGCAAGAGCGTTACTGCATGCTCACCTTTCTCGAATTCCATTACCTTCGAATTCACTGGAACTAGACCGTCAATTAATAGTGAAGAAAAGTCCTTACCTAATACAGGAAATGGTCACTTGTGTTTCTCAGTTAATAATGCTTGCACACGCAGGACGAAGTAAGTTTGAACTAGTAATTTTAATTATATTGGTTTCATATACAGCACAGTGAAAAATCTATAATATTTTTAAAAATACAGTTGGTCGTCTTCCTACTCTTGAGACTATTGAATCTGTAATGAAAATGAGTCCTATGATCGTTCAAGCACTTTGGGAAATCCGTAATCCAATGATGCAGCTTCCCCACATAACGGATGATATGCAAAAGTATTTTATGTCCAAGAAGCGTCAAATTTCAACAATTCAGCAGTTCTGCGAAATGAAAGAGGAAGATCGAAGAAATCTGCTGAAAGCTCTGGCTGATGATCAATACGGTGATGTGATGAAAGTTTGTGCATCCATGCCTCTCATCGACTTCAAAGTTCATGTCGAAGGTACACATCCAGTTCACATTCTTTAATATGCGTAGGGCATGAGGGCATCAATATTTTATTAATAATTTTATACTGTTAAATTGACAGTGCTGGATGACGAGATGTCCAATGTTGTTACTGCAGGAGCTATTGTAACAGTAAATGTAATTCTTTCAAGAGGTAGTATGGGCAGTTTAATTAAAGGCGACTTTACTGCTATGAAAACTTCCGCGGCAAACGTAAGTGCAATTGATGCCGAAACGGAAGATGACAAGGAGAATAAAGATTTATTAGAATCTGAAGAGAACCTTCAGCAAAGTCAGCCAAAGAAGCCCGTTTGGCAGAAGAAGAAAAGTGGCAACAAGAAATCAGGCGGAAATAAGAAGCCACAGCAGAAAACAAAACTTGCTATCAAACCTGCTATCAAAAGTCCTAAACCCGGAACAGATTCCGAAGAACAAGAACATGTGGAGACTCCAAAAGAACTTAAAGAGCTTCCTAATTTAGATGATAGTGATGATGAAGGAGCGTCCGACGGTACTGTTAGTGACAATGAAAGCAGTAGCGATACACACGACAAAGTAAGTTATTTTCAGCTATTTTCATCTTACTAATCAGTGAAACCATATTGCTGACAAATCGTGGATTTTTTTATTTAGGAGAAGCCAACCAGTAACAATGAAGATGACGATGACGAGTGGGAAAAATGTCAATCAAAATTAGCTAAAAGTAAAGAACGTGCTTTAGAAGGAAAGAGTAAAATATCACAGCCAGTACATTGTCCTTATTTCCCTGATGTAAGTACCCTAATAATTATATTACTTAATGCCAAGCTAAATCAAAGTATTTAATTCCAGTAAGAAATTTTTATTTACTTAATCATAACAGGTGAAACAGGAATACTGGTGGGCCTACGTTTGTGATAGAAAAAATAAGCAACTAATTACGGCGCCATACTTCTGCACTGATTTAGTTAAGCAGCAAGATTGTCAATTACAGTTCACAGCACCAAGAAAACCTGGATCATATAAATTTACAGTTTGCCTACGTTCAGATTCGTATTTAGGGTTCGATCAAATGAGAGAGATTAAGGTGAGATATATGATTATGAAATTGTATGAATAAAATAGGAAAACATTTCAAATGATTTCGTTTAAAAATTGAAACTTGCAGCTAGATGTTCATGAAGCTAAGCAAATTGAGGAGCATCCTCAATGGGACATATCCGACGAAGAAGAGGAGAAAGAGGAAGAATCCAATGAGTCTGAATATGCATCAGAGAGTGAGGTTGATGAGGAGGAGGAAGATGACGAAGATTAGATTAACTAGATATTCAGTATTTTTGAAATATTAGGAAAGTACATCCCTGTTCATTGGGTTGAAAAGAGAATCTATTATACAGAATTATGTTTAGTTTGTTTAGTAGCTGTTCGGTAGTATAGTGTATGTGTAATAATTGTTTAAAAATTCGAAATATTACTTTCCTAACGGATACTGATGTTTTTTCGCTTTGTAGGAAGCATTCAATAAGGGTTTACCTGGAGCAGATTAAATGGTTGTTGAATTTTATTATATCTTATTCGAAGTATGTAGACTAGTGGTGATGGAATCAGTTTAATAACGGGTGCAGATTTATTTATAAGCTTCAATGGTTCAAATGTAGAATATTATTAAGAATATTAGTACTATTTAATGCCATTGGGTTTATGTGTTGGTTAATTTAACATGGAAGGTAAAATCTACATTTTCAGAGTAAATACCATTATGGCCAGTTAATAACTGTATCGTTTTATCTATTGATTGGTTGATGTAATAATATGCCTTAGTTAGTTTCCAAATCTGCATTCCACTGTAGGGTTTTAAATATGGAATGAAATCCAGGTTCTATTTTAATTGTCTCAATGAAATGTGTGATACTTACCGAATAACAGCAAGGTGGATGCTTCCAACTTGGCAAATATTATAAAAATTTGTGTTAGTGTTTCCAACTATGGTTTACATCGAGTTTTTATTAGCAATTGTTTTTCTTGCCTAAGCCGCTAGGCACACAACCCAATTAGTAAAATCTTTCGGGCTATTATTTTTTACCTTGCTGTTACCGATCTTTTTCTACCCAACATTCCTCAGCATAGAAAATTCTTGAAAGAAAAATGCAGCCCTTGCCTTTAGTAATTTATCTCTATAAATTAATATGCAAAGTAACGTTACGTTATGTCTTGTGTTTTTCCCGTTTGTACAATGCTAATATAATCTTCAAAAGAAAGTCGAATCCCACGGATTCATCCAGTTCTGATTTCATATTGGAACAATGGAAGCACCTTTATCCAGTTGTGTCAATCTCGGTACATCCCAATTGAATTATGAAGAAGCAGATGCAGATTACAACTGTTTACTCTATCACACACGGAAATCTCAAAGTGTCCTTTTACAAAATGTCTGATAAGACTACGCAATTTATGTAAACGAAGAAATAAGATGCAAGTATTTAATATTCATTCCCCATGATAAAATCAATACCGGCAAGCAACATTACATTATTACATCTATTTGCATTCGTAGACTTATGCCTGTTGACATTAAACGGTCTAATGACATTTTGGAATTGTCCTCAGCGGTTCCAATCGAGTTTGTTTTCTTCTAATTGGAATTATGTTTTGAGAAACATCCAATCCTCCTAGGTCTTCCTGGAAAGCAAATTCAGTCCTCTTTCTCTGAGCCACTGCATCTTCTTCTAGTTTCTTTTGCTGGGCTGTCATTTTATTAATTACCTAAATTTGAGTAAAGATAACAAGGCATTTTTTAAAAGCTAAATAAAGAGTTTAAATTTCAATGAAACGACCAGCTCTAACCTTCTGACCAGCAGTCTTCTGAATGGCACTGTAATCATTCCAAGTATCAGAATCTGTGTAGCCATTTTCCTGAAGCCACTTTTGTCGATAATATTCGCAAGGCATGTAACCCGTTGCTGCAGAATTAATAAATGGGATTTTAGATCTGTCACCAATCCCCTTACTTGGACTCTGAGGGATCACGATTTCCTCCTTTTCCGGCATAATCTTAGATTTTGGCTTTTTCCTCGTGGGTCTCCCGTTGCTTTTAGAACTAGACTTGCTCGTACTACTCTCAATTTTCGGGGAATTTGGAGATTTCTTCTCCAAGTTTTCTCTCTCCTTCTTTTGACTATGATCTTTTTCTTTGGGGTTGGATTTTATCCTCGACACTTCATCATGGCTTTGAACATTAAAGACTTTAGTGATTGTAGAAGGTTTAGCATTTTCAGAATTATTCCTCTCTTCTTCAATATCATTCTTGGTAACTTTGTCTTTGAAGTCTATAGCTTTGCCTTCATTGCTTTGAGAATTATGAGGCTTCTTGAGCCCACTGGTGTGTTTTGTCTCAATGTGGATGCTGTCAGTAGGAGAGTTTTGGGGGGTTACGGGCTTAACTTCGAAGACTTGAGTGGTACTCGGGGAGTCCATTTTGTCAAAGCAGTAGACTTGAAGAGTTTTAGTGATATCAATTGAATTATCCGCAGAAATACCTTTGTCTCCGAAGATGCTCCGGGTATCCTTCAATTTGAGATACTGCTCTTCACCATCTTCATTCAAGTTGATTATAACCTCGGGCAAGTTGGTATCTTTATTGTAAGCGAATGTTATCCTAAGACTTTGGGGAGCTCCATTCTTAAAAGGGGCTAGGAATATGGCAGACTTTGACGCAGTATTGGTGGTACTGCTGGAACTGCTGGAGCTAGAGGCAAGGTTCTGTGAGTCTTGTTGAGTTACTGGAGTGTTGGTGAAAGTTTCTGCCTGGACAGCCACTCCAATAGTTAGCATTCCATGTCTAATCATTGCCTCTTCCACGGGAATGGAGGAGGGGCGTTCTCAAGTTGAAGGTTAATTTGAGAAGGAAAAAATACTTTACCGATTTCTAAACTTCGTGCTATGCCTGGCTAACTGGGGGTTGTATCAAACTTCTACTATCGCAGAATATTTAAAAGGAAATGACGCATAGACATGTCTCACCACATGGAAATAGTAAAATGTTCTTTGTCATCTACTTTTTCTTGAAGTTGTGTAAAGTGCCAGGTCTACTTGGACGTCGTAGATAGTCCAATATATACAACCAAATGCCTATCCGTGTTTGACAGTTCTAACTTCTAAAACACGCTAGCCCCCTTTATGTATCTATTCGATTTCGCTTTTTATACACACAGTAAAAACACTAACATGATAGATAGTTAGCCACAAGGTCGGCATACACTGACTGAATGAGTTAAGCTATGAAGGTGGCCTATGGCGAACTTGATAATTTTTAATCTTTGGAAATGGTGGAGCTAGATAAAAGTTTTTTCATATTCTTTTTATTTCTAATTTGTATGCTTTATGGAGACAAAACTTTTAGTGTTTACTTATGGGGAAATTTCTCTCTCACTTGGTAACACAAAGAAAACTGTATGTTCTAAAATTATAATGATAAAGCACGACCTTGACAATGGACCTTCAATTCAATAATGTTCGATTATGCGTGCCTTTCTCGGCAGTTACCTTTCCGTGTTGGAAAGTGAATAACGCCTTCCTTTTTGATAATGATGAGTTGAGTTACTTGAGTTAGAGTTTATTTTATCAATCGATTACTACTATGAAGGGTTAAACGAATTATTGCTGAACCTCCGTAGATTAGGAGATACTACTTTTCGACTATTTTATGAGTGTGCTAGTCACATACCCAATCCTTATTACGCCGTTCTACCCGTTTCTATGTATGTATTTTTAATCTTGTTTAGTTTAGAGGACTAGACTAAGCTTAGACTGTGGAAACGATTCAGAGATTTTAACAAGTTTCTTACTCAGGATTCAAAGCCAGACTGAATGCACGAAAATAAATATGTGCTTTTTAGAAAAACATCTTTCAGAGCCATGTAAATCTACATTTAAGGGTAAGGTGTAAACTTATTCTGGTATATTTTATATTCATGTGCACAAGGACAGAAAAGGTTAGAGTGAAGGTCTCAAGTCGTAAAAAAATTAGGCATAGCATAATTCGTAACACATAAAACATTGCAGTGAAAGCAATTCGAACCTGACTAGAAAGTCGAAAGTAGGTGAGCTTTCTAGACTTCAATGCCATTGGCAAGGAATTTAGTGGATATGGTCCATTTGCAGTGAGCTGTTCGAATCCATCATAACCAGCCACGCTAGCTCTGAACTCGTTTTATAATGAATTTCGTGCATGTTTATCTCAAGTTTCTTACGATCAAAATCTGTATTTTCAAGGAGCATATTATAGTCAAATACATAAATAAAAAAAGGCACAGGGACAAAACGATATAGAATGCTTAGTTCAACTATGCGCCATCAAAATTGCTAGATTGCGATATGGGAAGTCCGGTATTGCGTAATTTTAGGGTATTACGGGACTGGTATGGGCAATTTTGTTTTGTTATTTATTATTTAGGCCCTGCATTCATGTCATGGGAAAATACAGTCGAAGTGTTAGAACAACGTTCCCTTTGCCTTTATATTCCATGCAGTTAAAAACTCAAGAGTCAAGTCAAGGCCTCTATGTGATATTCTAAAAACTTTGCCATGAAAAAATAAGTTGATATTGGAGAATTTTAATACCGAAAAAAATGTTATGTAGTTATTAGGGTCTCGACATGACACAGGACACGGGAAGTAATTGTAGATGATTGAGTTTCGAAAATCAAATGTTTTACTTTGAGACGACCATGAGAACAAGCTG
Organism: Agrenia bidenticulata; assembly: GCA_034694785.1. NCBI lineage: Eukaryota > Metazoa > Arthropoda > Collembola > Entomobryomorpha > Isotomidae > Agrenia > Agrenia bidenticulata. Next base: position 25,192 of record JAQFYM010000247.1, read on the forward strand.
CATTTGTTTTGATATGACCATGACTTTAATACGTCAAATGTGCAGTGCTTCTGTAAATTTAACTTGAACAATTTAAACAGGTGTATATAGATTAAGGACATTCGTACGTTGTAGGCATACGTTGTTACTTAAAATTTAGCATTGATTTGTGTATATGGTTCGGTTCCTTATCAAAATTGATCAGCACATACACTTAGTCATTTGATCCTTGAACAGAGCCCCCATTATGTAAAGAAACCTGTTTCAGAATCAATGATTAAAAACATTCTTTCCATTTAATGAACAATTGAAAGTAAAACCGAAAAATAAAAATACATACAGCAGTTCTTGGTACATCATTTCCACGACGGCTTGTGGATGTCGATGCATATCGGTTCCTTTTATTAATTAGTTTATCATTGTTGTGATTGTAGTCAATGATTTGAATAACAGCCATTGGATCTTCGACCTTGCTCATCTCCGACGGTGGTGGATTATGTTCTCCAGCAGTGATGCGAAGGGTACCGCCTGCTAGAGAAGCAAGTTTGGCTCGACGTAAGCGATTGATTTCACCCTGAAGCGTTTCATTTCGCTCAATGAGAGCTTCACGGAGAACTGTATCACCTTGCAAAGCTGCTCTCAACTCTTGAAGCTTCCTGTCCACGATTTTCCTACGATATACGGTACACCCATTGTTCCCATATTAGATTTACTTCCACTTATAAATTATAAATGGATGTGGGATTTACATAGGATATCTTAATAAAGGAAAAGACCTTTCTTCTTCTGCTAAAAGTACTTGTTGGGCCAGGTGAGACTTGTCGCATTCATGAGCTTTGATCCGCTCATGAGCACCAACTAATTGCAGATTCATATGCTCAATCTGAGATTGGAGCCATCGACATTGTTCTTTACTTTGAGATGCTTCTTCAGAGCTGACACGAAGTCGTTCATTCCACTGAGATTTTTGTTCCTTGAAATTGGATCGCAATTGAGAAATTATGGATGCTAATTGTTCCATCTGGAAGTAAATAAAACGAGGGTGGTATCACAATTAAAATAATTAATCGTTTTGAATTGATAAGTATAGTTTGTACGTTGTGTTTAAGCTCTTCAATCTCCTTAACGAGCTTCACATTTGTTTTATGGAGATTGTTAAGTTTATTATGCTGCCTTTGGTTCATCTTCTGCAGACTTTCCAAGCTGTCTTTAAGAGCGTTGACTTCTTCGTCTTTGTCCGCGACTGATTTTTCAAGCGCAGTCTGTATAAAAAAACGCCATGTAAATAGTTCAATATTTAAACTTGGATCATGACTTGAGAAGCTTACCTTTGCAATAATTACAGCTCTATACAATTCTTCTAGATTTTCATATTTTCTCTCCGCTTCATCTTTAGTAGATTTATTGGTCTCATCTTTCTCCAGTAGCTCCTTTGACAAATCTTGTAATTGCTTAGATAATTGCTCATGAGCGGTTTCAAGCTCGGAAACTTTATTTGTTGTTGATATTCTAGCGGATGATAATTGGTTCTTTAATTTAGAAATCTCATCCCTCTGGGTGGAATTCTGTTCCTGAACAGTTTGGATGGCCCCTTCCAAAAGGGAAGTTTGACAGGAGATCCCCATATTGTTTGTTGGCACGGACATTGTGTTAAGTTTCCCGAGGAGGTTTTGCAATAGCTCCTGAAGATTGAACTCATTGCTTGCTTTCTCATTTAAAATCAATTTCAATATCGACTCGTAGTGATCTCTTTCTCGGAGAAGGGCTTTTTGTTCATTTATTAGAATTTCCAATTCACTTAGGATTTCCTGCTTTTCGTGATCTGTGGAATTGATTAAATTCCTCAGGCCATGAATCTCTTCATCGTCTGCAATAACAATTCAAGCGAGATTTATGACTGCTTTATGATTTTGAGCTTAAGTTAATCTTAGAAAGGAATTTAGATGCATACAGTTTTGAAGCTGCGACTGAAGACTGTCCATTTCCGTACCACGAAGTTTGACATAGTCCATGATGCAGTCAAAGTCATTCTCCAACTTCTCCCCATTTGTAAATATTGCGTTAGTTATGTCCGCATTTTGTGATTGCATTGTGTCATCTTTCGATTCGATCACTATCTCTTCTTTCATGGGACTAGAATTAGGGGTTTCCGGGGATATTTTAGATGTTTCTTCCTCACATTCTGTTACGGCAGAAGAATTGGAGTCTGTTGGCAGGAAACTTTGGTGTGGGTTTCGATAAAAAATCTCGGTTTTCGGTGGCTTTGACTTATCGTTCAAATGACCCTTTGCTGATACATTGGATCCGGTAACTGCCATTTGGTAAGTAAGCTGTTTAACTTCTTCGTTTAAAAAGTTATTTTCTTTCTTCAAATACTTCATCTCGGACTCCATACAGGTTTTCATCATTTTCGAGCTTTCCAATTGGTCTTTCAAGAACTGATTTGAGCTTTCCAATTTGATTAATCTTAGGATTCAATCCAAAAAATTGTAGGTTTGAAAATTTTCGGGTAAACGAATATCACTCGATTAGAAAAAAAAATAATACTTGTCCAAATCTGAGGGAACATTCATAAACTTTCGATAGTCTACCTCCAGTCTCTCAGTCACGAAACTTATCATGCTGATAACTTCGAGTAAATTATTATCTCCCTGGGCAAAATAAAAAAATTAAATTAAAAATTTGATACTTTTTGACATGATAAGAATCTTCACCATTAATGTCGGCTTGATTTCAGGAACTGTTTCCGTTCCATGCACATCAAGCCACACCGATTGGAGTCTATGTAACAAAGTGGTCAGTTTGGATGTAGCTGCAGTTATTGTTTCAGATCTCTCGTCGTCCCTAGTGCAGTGAAAAAACTCGCTCTCAGATATTGAGAGCAAGTCTGTTTCAGATGCGACGTCAGTAAAGTGAGTTTCGAAATGGCCATCATCGCTATCAGACCCTATAGTCCCAAAAATGCCGTATTGAAATGTAAAATAAAGACTCAGGCAGGGTTAAAATAATTTTAAATAACCAATTTCTCGAATCCGCCTTCCCTTTTTACTGATATCAAGGTAAACTGGAAATGAGTTGTTGAAGGTCACACTTTTTTTCTCCTTGCATGCATGGCTAAATAATTTAAATTCTTATCGTTGTATTGTAAGCTTAGAAAGATTTTTAATTATATTTTTATTCATACAAATCTAGTTGAGATGAGGTTGAGTGTCGACAGTTTCGAAGAGACTCTTCTTTTTCGGAAATGTCTTTAGAATGACAGAATTTGGAGTGTCGAGGTCGTAGTTCATCACCTTCATCGCTCGAAACCTATTCGTTTTATAAATAAACCTCACATTTAATCATTGTCCTTGAGAACTATCAGAAATAATGGAACGGAACGATGTATACATCTTCCTTATTGTTATTCGCGTCAATGTCCTCATCCACCAGGTTCTTTTGGCTATTTAGTTCGGTGTCCATGATTTGCCAAATAAAAGGCTATTCGAATGCTTATAATCTTGAAGGATGGGGAGGGGGGAGTATAAGAAGATAAAATAATGTAATGTTGAGCTGATAGAAATTTAGTATTGCAGTGTACAAAAAAATACAAAAAACTCTCGGAAAATTTGCGTTAGGTAAAATGAAATGTAAGGTTTTGTTTTCTGAAATTATATACACTTATCATAATCCCAAGCTTCTTCTTTCAGATGTCATGGAGATAAGTCAGGAACTTCCTTTACTACATTTTATTTTTAATTCTGAAATGTCACATTGGTCCATTGCATTGGTTGGATTTGGATGTAATATTATCGACTAGTTTGCAAGGATGGCACACAGTTGTGGAGGAGGTTGCAATGGAGACCATAATCATCAAGATGATTCACCCGAGATCGGTATCGAGTATAGCTTGTACACCAAAATCGACAAAGACAACCTCACCTGCCTCAACGAGAGCGTTGACGGAGCTGGAAAAAGCATATTCAAGCCTTGGGATCAACGCCTCAACTTTGAAACCATGGTCGAGAGCGATGTCGATGAAGAACTGTTGTTCAACATACCGTTTACGGGAAATGTGAAGCTCAAAGGGATTATTATTTTGGCTCCTGATGAGGATAGCCACCCTGCTCGAATTCGCCTCTTTAAGAATCGACCCCATATGACATTCGACGATACTCAATCTGAGGCTATCCAGGAGTTTCAGTTACATCGGGATCCTACAGGACTACTCGAATATCAAACCAAGGCTGTAAGCTTCTCTTCGGTAAATCATCTAACCATCCACATACCAAGTAATTTCGGAAACGACACCACTACAGTTTGTTACATCGGACTTCGAGGTGAATGGACAGCAGCACAACGTTCAGAATTACTAATTACAAGCTACGAAGCGCGTCCAAATATTTTTGATCACCCTAATCGAGTTTGGGAACAGGCTTCGCGAGAAATTCAGTAAAATTGCAATTTAAGTAATTTAATGTTAAACTGGGAAAGTGTGAGATTAAATTTTTGATTTGATTATTGAAACTAATTCTGTTCTAGAATTAATATCCGCCTTCAAATTTTCGTTGAATGGGATTTGGTAGAAAGCAGAAGGTAACATGGGTTACATGCTAGTTCTATGGATTGGACTGAGAAATCAAAAGCTAAAATATATTTTAACTGCATCCTCCAATAGTATTTTCATAAAAATTAGACACGAACAATCCACATACATCTCCAACGTTTATGTTTATTCAATTCACTGCTCACGATATAGGATTATTCTCGCACATTGTCTAATTTGAGAGCAAGCTTAAACATACCATCTCACAATCAGTTTATATTAACTTAGTAATCCTTATAGTCAGCAGCTGACAAAAAAACTTAGTTATAATCTTATAATATGGCTATCAGAATTTTCGCGAGTTTATTGTTATTTCCTTACGGTCTTTAAATTACATAGAGATGCACAAGTATAGGGTCACATGAAATGACATGACTAACGTCACTAGACATTAATATAATATATTATTCCTCTTTGGATAAGTTATAGCTGCAGGTTACATAATTATATTGATTAGATGATATTTCTGAAGACAGATTTCTATCGAAAACCAGCGTCGTTAGTTAAGTACGTTTGCGAACATATACATTGATCATAGAACGAAACAAGTACTGATCTTGTCTTGGATAAATTAAACTCAGCCTAAATAGTAGGTACTTAGAATTAAACATTCGAGTACAACATGAAACTCTTTAAATTAGGTAGTTTGATATTGGTAGGTAGTAAAATGTCATTCCACATCATATGGCAACTTAATAAATATTTACATACTCTAGTAGCGATGTCAGTTTTTATCTCTAGGGAAAACAATTTTTTTAACTCGAGTATTAATAATACAGCTTGCGTTTAATTGACACCCAGCTGACGGACAGACAATTAATTAGCATTACTACTACACAACTAAACGGCGAAGCAACTTTGTGTGCGATTTCAATTGTGACTTAAAGTTGGCTATCCGTATTTAAAACATTTTCTACGGTTAACACTTGTTATCATACCGTGCAGTGTTTCAGTATTACCAGGACATGAAAACGTTACGTGTTTTATCAACTATTTTATACGGACATGTACATCAAGCTGAAAATGAAACTGTCGTATTACAAACAATTCAAAGCTTTGGTAACCCCAAAAATTAGATGGATCAGACTCGTGTACAAACTGATTAGCATGAAAATTAAATAGAGATCGATCGAGTATTAAATATGAAATACTAAAAAAGCTTTGCTAACAAAATTGATCAAACCATACCATCTGAAACAGAATATTGATTAGGTAACCCAAACTATAACAAATTAATTGAATTTTCGGTATATAAATACTGAACACCATCCGTACCCTAAAGTTTAAAAAAAAACCGACGTTGCGTGGAACAATTAAGATAGTTAAACGTTTCATTCTCAATACCCAACAACATATCTTCCCGTTGTTCTTTCTTGATCCCTTAGAACCGAATCTCAAGGCACCTCTCCATAGTACACAAACCAGATATAGGAGTTTATCCCACTTTACTGACACTGATAAGCACAGCTACCCATTTTAATTAATAAGCCTCGAAACATAAACCCACCATTTCATATGTCGTTTGTTTTACTACCATCACTGGTATCCACCTTATGTTTATTAGCAGTTCTCACAAGTTCAATCCGATATGATGCAATTTATATCAACAGAGTACACAATTACAAAAGCCCAGACAAATTTGGCCTAACAACTATGGGCGTGAACGCATTTAATTTAAGCATTCTCTGAGTTCAAGGTTTAACATTCCAACATAATTTGGACAATGGAAGAGCTCATGTGGTAACCCCTATTTCATCTATCAAATCTTTTTCCCACGATAACTTTCCTTCTGCATCTGAATCCATTGTGTTCATCGCCATAACTAAGCCGTGATTAAATACTATATCAATAAGTCTCTTGATTCCAATTGTAATGTTGATCAAGCAAATGCTCTCCATATCTTAATTATTCTAAACCATGTCTCGGCATTTGGGATGAGATGCTTTACACCTTCCCAGTCAAAAACTAAAAACAGCCAATAAAACGAGCTATTAATACCAGGTTTTTATTTTGCTAGTCAATTATTAAACTTACGTAAGGAATATTCAAAGCAAAGCGTAGGTAATGGCACTTTCTCCAATCATATATGAAGAGGTGTCTCCTGTCCAGTCAAGAGTCTAAACATAGACGTTGGCATCGTTTTCATATTTATCTACACACCGAATAAGAAATTTCAATTTTAACTGCTAAACTTTAAGAATGTGAATATTATTAAAATGTGCTAATGTCACCTCTCCAACGGATGTAGCGAGTAGATTTACAATTTTTTCATGTGGTACGGCAACTACTGATTGATTATTTATTTCTATAATCCGATGGCCAACTCGTACGCCTCCTCTTTCCGCAATTCCTCCTCGCAATAGGCTGCATATCTGCAAAGCATATTGAGTAAATCTTTTAAATCCTTTTCAATTTTACGTTTACGCAATATTAGATTTTAGTTTCTTACCACTCCATTTTGTACACTGAAACCAAGTTGGTATTTAGTATCAGGTCTTTTAATTTTAACTTCCACAACGGGAGGACATGGCACTACAGTAAGCTTGACGACAGTCTGGGTTTTAGTGTTCTGAAAAAGAAAAGAATATCAGACACCATGATTCAAATACATAACAACATTGACAAATATATAACAAATATATATTTATATATTCTAAGTGAAAATTGAAATTAGCTTTTGTGGAATCAATTTGTCTATCTAAGAACTAGAGTCCTATCTAAATTTTTGAAAACTTTAAAGCTCAAGATTTCAAAGATCTTTGGAATCACATGGCACTATAATCAGATTTTCCTCTTTCAACGACTACGTTCATTTTTTGAACAACTCTCCTTTAAAGCCCTGAATTATGGCTCCGTTGCACGACCACTGGACAATGGACAATTTAAGTCATGATACGAGTGCCCATGAAAGAACCGTCAGCTCAGATTTAATACGGAAACACAAAAGAAATACACAGAGAGATGGAAAAGACGATTCGTGAGGAGAGGAAACTACAAAGAGGTCTGCAAAGTATAAATCGGGACTCGATAGTTACAATGGGTATCAGGAAATTTCAGAAATAAATAGCAAATCCAATTCTACAACCTGAATCTCAAGATGAACAAAAAGAACCTTCAATAAAAGCCCGCACGTGAAGAAATAACTCAAAGTTAGGTGCGGCATCGAAGGGAATATGAGTACAACGATTCAAAAGAACTGTTTCACAGTCTTAAAAGACTTCATTCAATTTATCCTTCAATGTATTTCGAAATGTCTGAAAAAATCTCGAAATAAAATCAATCTATTTTTTTAACTGCGAGGCATTAGTATTTCCGAGGGATAAATCTAAACTTAAACAACTGCTTCAGTTGGTGAGATTAGCTCACAATCTCTTTGGAAAATACCCTGGAGGAACTTTTTTCGGCCACACCATGATACAAAGACCAACTACACAAAGGGTAATGAAGTAAAACCTAATTTTGCGGAAAGTTGCCATTGACACGCAGAACATGTATAACATATCAAGGCGATACTGTATTTAGAGTGATCTATGGACCCACAGCTGCACGTATTCCTTTGAAGAAAAGGTCCATTGGAATTTCAATTTTTTTTAAAGCACTTTAAGAAAGCAGGACGTTCTCCACCGTACTTTTAATCTTTGAAATGTATGTTTTAGAAAAAGATATAGATAGCTGCGTACATGTCAAGATTTCATTTAAGCGAAGTAGCGCAGTATCTTCAATGAAAAAGAATCGTCCTGATTTAAGTAATGAAAATTCGCCTGTCTACCTGCTTGGGTATGCATTTTTATTACCACTTAGAGCCTCGCATCTACCTGGAAAAGTCAATCGTGTAACGGCAAGGTTCCTGGAAATATGCCATGTTAATGTCTACAGTCAACTGAATTGGTGCATTAGCTCTGAAAAATAGTCCATACGAATTCAACTGCAATAACCCAGCTGTGCAGATCCCATCTTATGGCAAGATCACAGAAACACAAATACGACATGCCGTGTGTACCAACTCATGAAAATCGTACCGGAGGGATCAATTATTTCATTTCTGAACAGCAGCACCGACGACTGAATCATCAAGAGCGTATACTAGGGACTCAAGTTAAACACATCTTATCCTTCTCATCTGTTATTTAGGAGGCTTTTCTTGTGTCTCTCTCTACAGAATTTTAATATGGGCCTGTTAGTAGTTACTACTGGTTTAACTAAATTGAATGACTCTATCATATTTAAAACAACAAATTATGGTTATCTATTACACAGGTATGACTCTTTGTAACACTTAAGTACAATTTCGAGAGAGGACTACACATTTGGTTGCATTTTAAGTATACGTGATGTACGCGAATCGAGCATGCTTTCGCTTTTCACACGAAATAGAGATTGTGTTAGAAAAGTTATATGGTACTGGATACTGAAAATAGGATACTTCAAGAATCCACAAATTGGTAACATTTCAACATGGATCGAACTAGACATCAAAAAAATAAAGTTTTGTAACAGAATTGAAAGAATTTAGAGGTGGTATATTTTTAGAATGATTTTCCTGTCAAATCTTATCATCGCCTACGGATATACAAAAATAATACATATAATAGATCGAACCTTAATGTAAGTTTGGCACGTGGATAGGGGAAGTCCAACCAGACTGACACCATTAATGGCTATTATTTGATCCCCAATATTAAGCTGACCACACCGTGCAGCCGCTCCTGCTGGGGCAAGATTTGCAATTACCACAGTAGGGAGCATACTCCCCCATCCCGACTCTACGATTACAACTCCGAGTATTTCTCCTTTAGTTTTAGGGACGACAACCTGACCAGGGAACAAAGAAATATCATTAGATTTCGTCTGGTAATGTCATTGAAGAAGGATTCAATTACCTCTTTCTGCAATTCTTTCTTTGCAAACATTTGCAATTCATCCCCGAATATTTCCTGGGAGTTCAGTACTTCTTGGTAGTCCATTTCACGTACAAAGCTGCTGTCTTCAATACCATTTGCCTTCAAAAATTCCATATACGCCACTTGAAAGGCTTGACCAATAGACTGAGCAATGTATTGAGCTTCATCACTTTCGAACACGTGGCAAATCATTTTAGGTGGACGGGGAGGTTTGGACTCGTCTACAGTATCTGTAGGCACTGGTCGCCTTCTGGCCATTAGCACCACAAGATCACCTATGTCCGCGATGTATGATATGGTTCTCAAAGCGTGATCCATCATTATTTCCTGCAAAACATTACACACACAAAATAGGTAATAAGATCAAATTGTCACATACTCAAATCAAATCATAATTGAAATAAGAAAAGCCTCACCTTTAGATCGGTATTGAGCACCATTATCTTCTCTGTTGATATGAACAGGTCTACTTCTGTACTTGGCTGTGTTTCTCCTTCTGGTGCCTAAAATCACCGAAGAAAAATTATATTAGCACGTCGTTTCCCAATTAACAACACACCTTCAACCTTTTACGTCACTCGTAACAAAAAGAAAGCCACAATAAAGTTGCAATAATATGCCTATGGAATAAACAACAGTGATACGTTTTGTCGCTGCGGTGCTATAAAACCTAAAATGACAGCTAACTTGACAAAAGTAAAGGAAAGACGGTATTCACGACTTGCAAATACCGTCGACCACAAATGAACCAAACGATCTACAAACTCTATTGTACTCAACGTTGAAATCTATAAAGTGAACGTGCATTGTGGGAATTCCCGTATGATATTTTCGAAACCTCTATATAGAAACTTTCACTCCAGAATCTCAAGAAACCAAAATATCATAGGGCAACGAATCAGAAGTAACACATTATCATTCCATGTCAAGGGTTACTCTATACATGAAAAAGCAAACAACACAAGAACAAGGTAAATCACATAAGCTAAGTAACCAGAAGTAGGAGAGAGAGAGAGACACTCAAACAAACAAAACAAACCACTAACTCCAATAAACATAGTTTTGATATTTCAAGTTTCTAATCTATATAAAGTCGTTCAAGTCCCCCCTCCCCCAGAACGGAAATGTTAGATGTATAAATCCATCTTGTGAAATCCAAATCTTCATTAGTGTCAATCAAGTGTAACGATGAGTTACACGCTGTACGGCTCTACTACATTTTATGTATATCTGTATAGATTCTATGTTACTAAATGAACTTTATATATGAAGCACGTACAGGGAATACTCAAAGGTTACTCATGTGAACTGAAGATCAAAGTAAACTAAGCATTCATTAAGTCATAACCTTTCGAGTCGACCTTTCCTTTTGCCGCTTTCACTGCCTCTTCCATAAATCTGGGCTTTTACGAGCTCTAATAACTCTCAATTCGATTTTACAAGAAATATCTACAACTTCACATAAAACTACTCTAATCTTTACTGTAAAAAACACTTATTATTTTACTTTCAACAGTTCCAAGATTTTACTTCCAGCTCTCAAATGGGTTAAGCCTATTTTATTAATATTAGGATACAGACATAGAAAGCAAGGATTTATCAAATCGATACAGCAAGAGATCAGACATCCCTACAGCTCACATTTGATATAAAATTGCCCTAAAAGTCTACACGATCCGTAAGATAAGTTTAACTTTTACTTCAAACTATTTCGTGGCTTTTCTCATCATCTAATTCTAACCTTTTAGATCAAACACTCCACTTAAGTACTTTCTTGGGAAATGAACTACTAGGCCTACAAAATCATGACTAAGATCTAAGTCTAGGCCTGACTAGCTGTAATTTCGTTCCCTGGTTATTTTGAAGTCTTCTTACCATGGACTGAGGAATTTCAGCATCAAGATCACCATCAATGAACGTAACGAGCGAGCGAAGGGAGCGAACCAACGCAGCAATGCAGAATAAAGGGGACAAGGAAAAACACTCATGATGAATACATACACGATATAATTACGCAGAGAATATGTGTATCAATCAAAGACAAAATATACAAGGTTTTAATTGGAACTAAATTCTACCAGGGTTCCGTACGAACTCATTCCGAATGCAATGTTTAAATGAAACAAAAAGTTCACAACGACAGAAAAAATGCTCACGCCATGCTGACGGTGATTTGTCAGTGAAACATTAGCATACAATTTTCATTAAATCTAATGTATGCATACCATATATACTTTGGAATTAATGGACTACTTTATTACGCATACAATAGACAAGAGCGCTGAAGCCACGGTTTAATCAAGTCAAGCCATTTCAAATCCTCAGTACAGATAGGATTGTCTCATTAATTACTAAGAACAAGAAGGCTAATTTAGAATAACACGAACATTTGGAGACGTCCCAACCATAATGAAGAAATGAAGCTTGACAGAATAAGGCAAAAGGAATAAACAAAGCTAGGAATTAAAGTATCAAGGACTGACGAGGTGAGGGAAATCATTTGATTCTCTTGACAAGCTGGTGGATTTACGGTCGTAAATGACCACGAACTGGTCGAGTGTGGGGAATACATGGGAGCAATGTATTATGTGAGAGAGCGAATGATTCAGGAGATTGGATATCGAGGACTGAGAAACACCGAGAAAGATACATTTATAAAATATAAAGAGACGTTGAAGTAGACAGAAGCAGAGCAGAGGAACACCTCCCACCTTCATTTTCATGACGGCTTCTTCAACCATGGTCTTTTTAGGTCGTTTCCGTCGCCGTTTCCCTGTGCCAATTTCCTCATCAACTTCTAAAGAGCCAACAAATCTGAGTCGAAACATTGTGCCCGACAATGCTGAGCCGCACGGAGGACTTAGATGAGGAATGGGCGGCTGACTAGAAGCAGAACCAGCCTCCCCACAAATAACAGGACCAGACTGTCGATTATGATGGAGTGAAAGAGGGTGCGTGTGATTATCATGAATCTGCAGGGCATTTGAGGACCCATGAATATCATTTAGTGGCAGCCTCATCCCTTTGCTATTGTCCCTGAGTGAAGAGGTTGAGCCGGTGGATTGATGGGGAGATTTCTCAAACAAGTCCTCGTCTCCATCTGCTTCATCCAAGCTCTCATCCTCGCAGCAGCTTTCCTCATCCTCAGGGTAGAAATAGTCATCCATTTCTCCTGTACTCTCTTCAATGTTCTTTCTTAACTTTGAGACTGAGCTCTCAAAATCGGTGGCTCGACACCCGGACAGTGAGGGGCATGTTGAATCCTTATTATTAGAGGTGGAAGAGGGTGATGGAGGTGTTACCGAGGACCCTGTCAGAGCTGTTGTGGGAGAAGTGTTCAGGACCTGCTGTTGAATTTGCATCTCGCTTGAACCCTGAGAAATAGTGCCATTTTGGTTCACTTGGGCCTGCACACCACAAGATAAGACAGACTAGACGTCTAGCTTTGCAAAATACAGGATATATGAACTGACGGGGAGCTGGAGCCTAATGGTATACTAGTACCTCGGCATTTCTATTTGTTTTTTAGCCCGTTTTTAGAATACAGATATATAAGATGGAACGAACGAATGAATGCTCATGTGCATAAATAGGTTAACGAACACAAAACTTTCTCCCTGATACTCTGACTGTCAAAATATAAATCATTTCCAACTTAGGGAAAATTCTCAGACGTGAAAATGAAATATGAATGGAACCAAGGTTTAATTGAACTGTCATGTCAAATGAAGGAAATGAGCTCAATGATGTGAAATCATCTCCTACCTTCGTACTTGCACGCTTGTCAAGACAATGTTACATCTGTCTCTATTAACAAATGAACTTAGGGAAACAACTCAAGATACAAAACAAGCAACACAAACGTACTCTTTTTTTCATATATAAGTGACACTTATTAAGCTGGAATGATACTGCATGCACCAAAGTGTGAATACAGTCTTATTTCATTGTTCAAGGGATACTGGCGAAGATATACATGGGCAGAGCAGGGAAAGAGGTACAGCAGCTTACGAACATCATTGAAAGCAATCTTATTCAGACCAATTTAAGGCTTTGAAAATCCCAATCCAAAATGTGTGAAATTAAAATAAATAAACCGGGTGTTTAACAACAAAAACTGTGAAATCAATCCGTTTAAGTGCGTTATTGCAATAAATGTAAAACGGTCTTAATTTATCTTACTACATTATTCTTCCCGTAGTGCAAAGGAATCGCTGACTAATTCGTAATTTTCCAATACTCTCTGAATCTAGTATTCAAGCAAGGGGTGATATAAAACAAAAAATAATGGTTGAATCTACTGTAACCATATAATAGCTCAAAGCTACATTAACTTGCATATGCTGAATTTGTGTCGAACACAGTAATGTTAAGAGGCAGTAATGTTAAGAGACAGAAAACCCTAATGGCAAGAACGGTTGATGGAAGGCTGTCTATCTAACATTGCAATGCACACAATAAGTACAATACATAGATTTCTAGCATGTTCAGCTCCTTCGCGTACTACAGCTTGTATTTTGCATAAATTATTTATAGGTCGGGTATTACGAACCAATACTAGGGGGGAAGTTGAAATAAATATAGCAAGATTAAGGTCAACGATCAATGAATGGTGAAGATATTCTGATGCACCATACCATCACTTATATATTCCAAGACATCATTTTTATGGAAAGAAAAAATAAGCTGCACTTTTGCAAAGGCGTCTGGAAACTAACTTGCTTCCTTAAATATTTATTTTAATCTATGACGAAGATCGCCGAAGTAGTCATAACCATACCCAGTCCTTGAGTCCTTTACGATATGAAAACCGGAGCGAAATGGTTCTAGAGATTGTATACAAATGATTTCAACGGAAAAAGAAAAAGATCTTCATTTATACAAAGGAAGAAAGTATCAGCTTTGTACGAAAAAAGTCAATCATAAAATGATTTACGGATTTATCCGAGAAGTGAAGCTAGACAATAGCTAATATCAATAAGTTCCTGGAAATTTTCTGCACATTTTCAGTAATTACCTAGGAAAAACTTGCTAGACCTACTATAAACACATAACAATAAGTTGCGACAGGTCTCGCCTCTGGCAGTGAAAATCAAGTTGAACAAATACAAGGTTTTTAAATTCAATAGGGATTTTTGTGTGAGTGAGTCATACCAGGATCAAGAAGTTTGGACAAAACTATAACTATTGAATACATGGCTATAAGGATCAACGCGGCAAATACTCAGACGCTCGATAGTGGAAAAAGCAATGCATATTCTCTACCACGATGCACATTGGGAATTATGCATTTCGAAACGAGTTTGGTTGAAAACAATCCGGAACAAGAGATGGGTCAAAGGTTTTCAAGGGTAAGAAGAGCTTGAAGGTAAATGGGGAATTACTTTTGAATAATGTATAAATTCATCTAAATATGCAAGTAAGAAGCAAATTATATGAAGACTCATAATAGGTGCATTCAACAGCCATTTCCAGACGTGCATTCATACCTCATGCATTCAAATGAAACCATACAGACGGGTCGATATCATCACAATGACAACCCATCAACTTATTAACAACACATCAAAAAAGGTTAGTTCAAGCTGGTGAAACTAAGAGAGGCAGTCAAAGAAAGAAACTCAAGATTAGTAACAAATAAAAACTACAAACGTAAACTGAATATATAAACAATCTGACGGACCCTGAATAAACTCCTAGATATGCTAGATGCCACTCACAGGATGTTAGTTAAGCCTCGAATAACTGTAAGTGACGGAAGACATACCTTGATTCTGGAGACAGCCTCTTCAGCTTGCATCATCCGGGTTGCTTTTGTGGGTTGACCTTCACAAGTAAGCTGGGTCGAGCCGAGGTAGCGAGCACGGAAGAGGACTCCTTCGATGAGAACTGATGGATTTTTCAGAAAATCTAGATAGAAAATAAATCATGGATTAGCCAGCTGTTGTAGCCATACTAAATCTTAATCTCCAAACTCTATAAACACTATCTAAAATTATGAGTCTACAACTATTTTAAACATTCAAGTTGGCAAGCATATCGTACTGAAAACTACTCAACTAAATGAGGACACCCAAAGAAACTATGGATATTAAACTTACTCACCCCGCAAGAAATTTTGAAAGTGCCGAAGAAAGCAGGAATATATTTGATTATTATACAAGTTCCCCGTAGTCACAGATGAAGCAAGTTTATAGTTGCACGTTGTTTTCGTCATCAAGTAAAATTCACATTCGTACAGTTCGGAGGAAGGGAAAGTTACACAGAATCCACGTGACAGCAGAGGATGAAAAAAAGAACACAGAACAAGGAAATTATTATAACTCCTGACAGCCACTTGTGTTGAACCCGAATAAATACTTGTACTTGAACCGTTTATAAATAGCACACTGTCTAATCCATAAATATCTTGCCCAGAACGTGTCACATAATTCAAATTCAACACATAAACTTCCCCATTATTATCTCCTTCTCCCCAGAGCGTAAAAAAGACACACTGAACAGAGACTCGACTTGAGACGGTCAACCTCTAACCTATAGTGGGGACTGGGGATATTATTATTTATGTCTCATGTATAAAAAAAACATATTCTATTTGTAGAATTGATATCGTTGATTTTTTTTCTCTCTTAAAAGTAAATAGTACTTTCCTTTTAATTTCAAACCCACTCGAGTTAGGGAGGGAATAAAAAGGACTAGAGCTTTCGAACCTGTTGAACTGTAAAATGGACTTGTCTGAGCTCAAATCAAGAAGAGTAGAGAAAACTGTCCAACTTCAACTACTCAAAGGGTTTATTCTGACGTTGAACAAGAAGATTTACAATCACAATGGAGTTCGTTTAGTTCACAGGCCTAATCTCTTTCTCTTTTCCTTGATACGACTCCATTAGTTCAAACGTCCTGAAAACTTCTTAACTGTCAAAATAAAATCGATTCCCTTCCCCCCAGCTGGATATAATAAAGACAGATAAAAGGAGAGCACAAATCCTTAGCAAAAAAGGAACAAACGATTGAATTTTGATTGCTTTTTACAATACTAGGAAATCCGGCATGCCTAGTTAAATGTAAATACTGCCCCTGCAAAGACTACTCTTATTTTTTTAGTCGAAAAAAAAACAATAAAGGAAAATACACAGTGTTTTCAATTCCTTTAGGGAAATCTGGGCAGTCACACCAACAGCGAAATATAATTTTATATTTCAAACTCCTAACCTAAAACTGTTATAAACCCACTACTACTACAATTCACAAACGTCCACTGCAAACTAGCTGCAACCCTGCTGGTCTGAAACGGTAGTTTTTCAAGTAAACTTAAGTACTTCCACGAATCTAACTAATCTACCCTCGCCTCTGTTCACGGTTTCAAATCGCATGGAAACACGTATTATGTATTCTGACCTGCAGAGCGGGCAATAACAAGAAACTGCTTTTCTGATCTGAGAGGAGAACACACCGTCGGATACGAATGTAATCAAAAGTGGAATGAAGAATGTGAACTACTAAAACATCCTCATAAATAATATTAGACAGAGAAGGAGAAAGACAGTACGGAGTTGGAAAGTTGTAGAGACAAGTGTGTATGTGTGTATTCCAGGATATCATTACTCCGACTCAGAGGAATCCTACAAAGAGAGACACGACAAGTCCATCGCTCGTGTCTATAATAAACTCAAAATCCGATCAGACTCCCAAAACTCGGTTAGGAAGTGAAAATGTGGCATACGAAGGTGTAACTTTCCAAAACCAATGGATGGAGAAGCCAAAAGCTCATAATATTATTAGTACTTGCTACATACACGCATAAAATACAATGTTTACGCTCTGTGTTGGTGCTGGATCAAGTCCTCCTATAATCTTATAGAGATATGTGTGTAAAAACTATTAAAATTTCTACTTAAACTTTCACATCTAGAGAAAGAGAGAGAGGTGAATGAAAGCTGCACAAAAGATTGGCAGTTTGTGTGCATTGTATGTGTAGAGCTGAGGATGAGTATTTGCTAGTGTTGAAAACTAAGAATAAATGTTAGACGAGGATTCTATTTTTTTTTCTGATCTACTAAAGTTAACAGAGCTGAGTATTGCCTGAAGATATATTATAAGGAAGCAGGTATTTATGTATAGAAAGTAAGATAGAGGAATATGGATAATATTTTACATTACCTTCCTTACTCCGCTTTTTCTTCACTCCATCTTTCTCCTGGTGAACATAAAAAGAGAGAAAAAGAAAGTCCACATTATTTATGCACATCTGGGATCAAGCCATTGGGAATAGTGTAAAACAGAACAACCACTATTTTCCTCCCATCATAGGAACATAGGAAGAGGCTGACAGGAGAGTCACTCCGTAAACCATTCTTCTTCTGCCTCATCCCGTAGTTGTACAATGGATTCTACAATATGGACTATGAACGAAGATCCGAGCCATTCAGCATTTTCACCGGCTCCAGCTCTATAAACTATCTACCCTGGTCGATCCACCACCTTTTCTACTCTACCATGCACTAGCGAATACACTCTATCTAATTCAATGTACCGGGCTCTTTCTTAAGGGAAGCTACTCTTTGCTCAACTTGGGAAAGAGACTACAGCTTTCTTTTAACAAAATGAATGCCCTTTGAACCTTAGGGCACATTACTTAAGTACATATAAAATACACACCGCTCAATGTCATCCCTCTGCGGTTTCTGTACAGAGGACGGAGGACGTACAGAGTGTATTAAAGATTCTCCAAAGTAAACGTGTAGGACAATAAAACTCCTTTTACGACACTCTAAGCAGCTCCATTTACTCATATCTATATATGAATGCATGTGCGACTCCTGGTACTACTGCTGCACTACCTACGACTTCATTCATTTAAACTTTTAAACATAGGTGAGACTGATTTTATTAGAAGAGGAAAGTCAATGAAAGTGCTACTTCCCCCTTATTCCAAGCTAGATGCTCAGAGAGATGAGAAATTTTACAATAATTGAGAAGAGGGTTGTCTTTACGAGGGAATAGGTTTCATTGTAATGTACGATGATCAAGCCACAATAGAAAAGTACTAGATCTAAAGCTGCAAATGATAGTAAATCCAGGCTATTATAAATGAATATCTATGTACTCCTAAGGACAAACGCATTTCTTGGGAGGGAGGTTAAAGACGGGGGTTGGGAAGATAATTGTGTAGTAGATGGGATAACAAAAGGGTTAGAGAAGTAAAACAATGAGAGGAAGCTGGTAGCAGAAAGAGAGATAGAAAGAGTGAAAGGACCTTTTTAGACTTAGCGCAGGCAGTGGAGGATAACTGCACTTGAGACTCGTCAAAAGGAGATGTTGGTGAAAGGGACTTGGAGTGAATTAAATGTTGAGATGAGTTAGCCGTTGAAGTTGAGGGAGTCAGAGCAGAAGGATGATTATTCGTATTGGAGTGTGAGTTATTAGGTGCACTGCCACCGCCAATACTTGAGTTGTGATTAGCCGAGGGGACAGCAGAGTTACTTAAACTCGAGGCGGAGGTCGAGAGAAGCGGTGCTTGAGAGGGTACTGAGGCTGCTGACTTGACGAAAGCTACCCCTTTATTGATCGCCGGTAGAAGACTCCGGGATTTCGTTTTCTTCCAGTCCTGCCACCACCATATCACACACCAATTAGCCATAATCATCCATCCATTCAATTCAATAACAAATTACATACATTCGTATCAAATGCCAAAGGGCTTGTTACACAGAAAGCGGAATTTTAAAAGGTAATATGCCGGTAGTAGAATATATAGTCACCCCTGCGATAAACTATCCTTTCATCATTATTCCATATATATTATTTACATGATACTTTCTTCTCTTACATTGTAATCATTTATTTTCTATGGTTCAAAAGTACGACGAATTTAACTCTATTAGTAGTTTCAGCTCAAGTTTACAGAGCTGAGATTGATTACCAGAATTCAGTTTCACTGAAACTGTTAGAACTTTCGTTTAGGCTGCCCTATCCTTTTGTACTCAATGGGAAACTAGAATGTCTACAGATTTAAAGTAGAACAGCACTGGGATTATATAACAGCGTGTCTTTAGTACTTAACTGAAAGTCTACCTGCAATCTCCAATCCCTTTCCCACACACCAAATCCATCCAATTAAAATGAGGAAAACATACAAAAGCCATGCACAACATAGGCTACAAAAATCGTTCACAAATAGCAATCAATTCCAAGAAATCCATACAGTCAGAAAACACAACTCCTGATTGTGAACGAGCAACTGAATTCCATGCTTTTAAAATCACACTGGTTTTCATTTCATTTCCTTCAGCTATTATTAATATTTGACAATTGATTCATTTTCACTTTACAGACTTCGCCGAGCATGATGAATTGCTCAGCGTTAAATACTTTATAAAATACCCCCAAAGAGTTGAGTGAAATGGTAGAAACTACAATGCCAGAAAGTCCACTGACAAGAAGCTTTACAAATATTTGCCACCTAGAGGACGAGAAACGAGCATTGGATTTCGTCCGCAAAATCGGGGATGGAATCCTGAAAATCTGTACACAATTAGTTTTTATACCCTACAGTTCCCCAGTGAAGCTCAGCAGAGGAAAACAAACAGCTCAAATCCTTGATGACATTTTACATCAGAGAGAGAGGAGAGAGAGAGAAAGGGAAACGGAGAGAAAGTAATTTATCAGTGTACAGTTTACTGAGAAGACATGCGAAGAGGTAAAAGGAAACCAGAGGTGCTTTTCTCAACTCTTCGACAGACCTTCCACCATCCGAGCTCTGACAATCGCCAGTTGTGTTAAAAATGAACTCAGACTCTCCTACCCTGTCCAATTCCAACTGTGTAACTATGTAACTATGTATATAATGTACCCAACCAAGTACAGATTCTTCACCAGCAAAGCAACCCTAGAGTCAGTTAGATTCACAAAGAAATCGATTCAGCAGATCAATCGAGCAAGCTAGCCACTATGTACTACCACCGCCCCCTAACTCCAATACTAAATTTCACCACTACGGCCAATGACCAACAACAATCCCCAATCTCAATACGGAGAACAAACTCAACGACATTTCTCCTCCAATATTGAATGCATGAATCTGGGAGTTCCCTTCATATGCAAACCAGGATCGGGATTCTAAAACTTATCTAGGTGGAGGTATAATAATAGGTAGGCGGTCAGAACTTGAGAAAGGAACGAGGGGGCTTAAACTAAAGGTTGTCCAGGCTGCTGGATTTGCTTGTGTAAGTACAATTGAGGATTGGGTCCGTAAATCAATATTTTCATTCATCCTCCAAAATCCCTCTGTCGAGATGGAAACTTTGGAGCGGATTTACATTCAGTCTTCTACTACATGAGCTGCAATGAGCGGAGGAAAAGTAAAATCAAGACAACAAACCCGGCCTTGATTGAAAGAAAGGGAAATGATGAAGAGAGTCTGCTAAATAAGTTTGGGTAGTTGGAAAGCAAGGATGGCGAAAGTCTCGTGAGAGCTAATGAGCATTGATTATTTTTGGATGGAGCAAAATGAACGCATCCTGTATCTCCATCTCCATCTAGTACAACCTCCAAACTCATACTACCGCTCTAGTTAACATTACTAAACTCTACAACTATTTAACTGAACAGTTACTCCTCACTGGAGTTTGAAAAGTTCCGAGTTCGGGTACACTGTAAGAGTCACGAATGCGGAAAAGTAGTGTGGTTCAAAGCCTGGGTATTCAGCGTTGACAGCTAGAGATAAGATGATTAAAGCCGTAATGAAAGAGACCATGCTGGGCTATTACTGAACTCTTTGGACCCTAATTGCTGGTGTGCAGGTGTCTTTGTATTATTTTCATCCCCTCCTATTCAACAAAGCCCATGAGATTTATATTTCTACTCACACGGCTTCATCTACAATCTGGCTGACTCAATCACAGGAGAGACACTAGTTAATAGCCTCGAGAAATAATCCTCAAATACAATTTATTATAGTATATATGTCGAATCTTCAATCATCTCAAGCCCGAGGCCAAATTTCCATGATTCATCAAACTGGAGTTTAAAGGGTATTTACGTGCACACTGTATAATGTCAGTAGAAATATATTTTCATTGTTTTCCACAGTTGGGTTGGTTTAAGGAATCTCCTACATGAAATTTAGATTTAAAATAACCTTCCGTACCATGGAAAATGTATTATGCACTTTTGAAGCACCTATGGTGAGAAATTTTAATGGCAATAATAATCGTTAGCCAAAAACCCTTGTAGCGCTCACCTTAAGGTAAGCATGGAAGCAGAAGGGAAGTCCCTGCAAGTTTAAGAAAGTCGAAGAAGAATCATTAACTAAAACTACGTTATGAAGTTACTTTATGAATATATTATTACGAGCTTGAGTTGAGAAACTTGAGCTCCCACACCACACAGCAAAAAGAGAAGGCTTATTCAACCCAGAGTAAAGCGAGGCATCGGTTTAAAACAATAAACTCATAATATTATATTTTACTCCGCAATTATTCAACATAATCACCAGTAAAGTGTGGGGAACGTGACAACAAAACGACTTCATTTTGCTTACTAGATAATTTATCGACCTATTTGCTTAATTCATCTCCATCTCTAAACTTGCCCGTACATTTGATACTACTCCACACCAAAAGCCTATACACACACCTCATAATCTCTCCCCTTCATGAAAATAATTCCCAACACCAAAAGTTTGGAAATCAGCATTTACTTTTACTTTCATTGCAAACACCAAGAGACTTGCAAACTTTCTCAAACACACACACACACATACACATTTCTACCAAGGTTTTTATTTCTTAAATTTAACCATATTAACAGATTGTGCCTTCATACCGTTAGTGTGAACCTGGGCAATTTCAGAGACCATTTATAATAATCAAGCCTTCTAATGATGATACAGGTTGTAAATGTAACTCTAAGAGAAAGCCTAGAACTTAATCCTCCCCTAGCCATGGGGAACGTAAACTTTGAAACTTTGAAACGCCGCAATATAGGAGTGTGCAGGGGGATTCGTATCATTTGATACTTTCCGTCATTGGGAATAAAAAATGAGACCACTTTGAGGGCTGGGCTTGGGAGAGGTGATGCTAATAAATACAGACTGTATCTTGCCAAGCCAGCGTTAAGTCTCGAGTGATCTGGAGCCATTTGAGTACTTTGACACTTTCTGGCGTCATGTTCACTTCAATTTGGAGTGAATTTTAGTACCATTTGTGGTTTTCGGTGTTGTAAACACATCATTATAACTAGAATGGGCGTGAAAAGAGATAAGAAATGTGAAACATATCCTGCCGTCATCATCAAGAGAATCCTATCCTCATAGTGTGGGAGCAAGTAAGTCCAATTTGATGATGGAATTGGAACGATGGGATGATCAAATTGTAAATGTTGAATGGGAAATGGCAGAGGGTCCTATAACTCTAGGCTAAAAGGATAGTGTAACGTAATACAGCTACTAGTCCTCAATCTAGGTACTCTCAAGTTCCTTCGTATCTCCCTACATACATCACTCTCCATTTCCTTCAAAACCAACCTCTTTCTATTGAATGGTTAGTATCAGCATAATCTGATGTTTACATACCACTCCTTCTGGCACTTGTAAAATACGTGCCACCACCTCTAGTACGGACCCATCCTCACAATTCTGTACACCGAGTTGCTAAGGGTGGGAAAGGAGAGAGTTAGAAAGTGAAAAATGGGATCTATATGTATGCAAAACATATTATTATCTAGTTGATACGGCCAGAAATTCATGAATGCATTCCTCTAGTGAATATTCTGGAGGAGTATGAACCCTCTACTAGCAAACAACTAAGATCAAATAAATACTCGAGCATGTATCCAGCCTCAGCACTATCGGAGAAGCTACTTTTTCCTATTACTTATTTTGGAGTAAATGCCAGTCTTGAGAGGGTGCTACTAAAACTATGTAAAATATTTGCCATTCAAGATATTCAAATTCAAAGTTATTTTTTCTACCCTTACAGCATAAAGACTTGTTATCTTATTGGGTGAGGTTTTGTATATTATACAATGAATGCATTATGGATGCTGGGGGTATATACGATTCTCAGAGTATTTCTTTATTGTCTGGATGGCAGGGGTAAGTTATTTGATCATGTAATTCGATTGAATTTAAAATCATGGCTGTTACTTGTACCTACAGCATCTCCTGGGGAGAGAGATGGTAGTAACAGTCACTCAAGAAAAGTTATTATCATACCCTCTTTATAGGGTAAACACACTCCATTTCACCTATCACTTTCTCCCACAGCCAAATAGATTCTGGTAAGTCAACAAAATTACAGACGTGAATAGGCTCTTCTAGGATATTTCTTATCCAATGTAAGCTTGGCTTGGCTTAATCCCAGCGCGCTGCCATCCCTTTTATACCTTCAAATCTACCTGAAGAATTCAACAACATCGCCTAACTTAACTTTCACTTCCCGGCTTCTCTCCACGTACTTTACTTAGTAGCACATATCAGAGGCAAACTATCCCAGAGCCCCATTTCAGCTTTGAGAATCTACTCAAGGTCCACAAGGTTGAAGGCTTGTGTAACACACCTTGATGTATCGTCGCAATTCTGGAGCAACTAGATACCACACCACTGGGGTGTGAATAAATAATGTAAACTATATGTGTGGACTCTAAAAAAGGCATTAGTAGGCTCATCATGATATTTGAACCCATTCAAGTAACAAATGCAATGTAATGTAGCATAACGACTTTCCTACTATATAATTTCTAGGTCGTTAGTTTTCGGATTCAAAAATTCGAATGAAATTTCAAATTCAGTTGATATAAATACAATAAAGTTTGCATGGGCTAGTGTTAGTGAAAATTTAATGCTACATCTTTTTAGATTTTTAAATGCTACAATATCTCACAAAAGAAAATGAGCCGAATTTTAATTAAATTAAATTTTATAACTTACAACTAATTAAAAGTTAGTAGTTACTAATCTCTCGTGAAAATATTCCAGAATCCTTTCGCCACTTTCTAAATTACCTAGACATAATCCCACTCTATAGGTTCGTGAGTTTAACATTTTGCATATGAAGAAAGTGAGGGTCATCTTCACCAAAGTGTAACATGTTTAATGGAGTATTATAAACAGGAAATGAAAGCACGCGGTTCCTTGAAGGGAAATACAATTTTAAGACGACGTGGAACACATTGAGAGCAGTTAGACGAAGAGCTCATCAAGAATTCTGAATAAGCCTCCCTCAAGCTACGTTCATTTGATCAAGAGCTGAACGCGTTATGCATTTATAATGCTTTCCCCTAATGCAAGGGAAGCTTACTAGCTTAGCACACAAGGAGTTGAATTTAAGACCCAGAGAGGAGCCATACTTTTCCGCACGAAGTGCGTATTAAATCTTAAACAGTGTTCAGATTCGCGGAAGAAATACTAAAGGCCCAACTCCTATGAACTTAAGTGGGTTGTCTCAAATTTATTCGCGATATTCTGCATTCCACACCTTTGCTGTGGCTATCCAGAGGTTTTTGAAGGTTTGAAATGAGACCAAGTACTCAAATGAGACAATTATAACAAGAAATTAGGACTACAGGTAATGCAACAAGTTTATATTGTATCCATCACTAGTTAAAACAATAACCCGCTCCTACAATAATACAGTGCCTTTTCCAAGATGTCCTGATTGTCATCTTGTAATTTTATGAGCCTCGAGCTACCAAGCAACATTTCTGATTTTAAAATTCCATGGACCATGCCTTAAGATTTCTACAATATCTTGAGATACTCGTAGTGTCAATTGATTAGAGCCTGATAATAAATTACGTCGTATATTTCTAGAAATATGAATGCGAGTTTATTTTCCCTAAAGAGTAAAAAATTATTACTTTTACCTCCAGAGATACAAATCAGTTTTGCATGAATCCCCTAGAGATGACATAGATTTCAAAGACTTGACTATTCCAATTTAATGTTTTTCAACAAATTTCCACGAAAGGATTTCCAATGCAGATACCCAAGAAAATATCTCGCTCTCCAAGTGGAAATACATGCGAGTGAGTCTGCCTTGATTTCTTTCTTCTCATAATCATTATCATCATACATTAATGAGCATATGGTACGTGAATTCAACGGTGATTTTCATCTACTGGGGAAAGCTCTTAATTACACAAAGGTTCTTATGATATCATGCTTGAATTCGTGCAAGTAATTAGAAAGCTTTTTACTCATTACCTCCGCAGAGAATATAGAAACATGCTGGTGTGCAAAACAATACACTCATCCAGTCCATTCAATCAGAACAAAACATGTACTAGTAGACACAATCAAACGGTGAGACAAATGAAATCCCTTAAAATATGGGGAGCATTAAACTTCTCTCTCCCTCTCGTTACAAAATAATAGTCCCAGGCAGGAACCTAGGACATCCATACCGAGTCAAAATGGCATAAGATCCTATTCTTCATGCACGGTTGCTCATCACAGCGATTCAACGCTAATCAAAATCACAAGTCTGTCACTTTCATGCATTCCCATAGAATCTAACAGAGAAAAGGATGAGGGTATATAGAACTTTGGAGTACAGATAGAATCCACGAGACTCAAATGGAAAGCCAGAGCTCAGAATTACATTTTATCCTGATGTTCTACCATACAATATTACAATGTTCATCATACATCATCCACCACCACATTGAACATTCGTTCAACGTTATATCACAATCATACGGCGCCTTTGCAATCCCAATGTAAAATTTAACTGGGCAAGAGACTATTACGGTTCATGGTGAAAGCAGTGCAGCCATCAAGGTAAATTAGTATTCGACTCATTCCTCAGTCACACGCTAGTCCCTCTTCACCAAAGCTGTGAACAACTCGAACACCGCCAACCATGTAGCTTTAAATATATATGATAACTACTATAGCTTGGTTGCAGTCCATCAGCACCGAGTTCGGCTACATATTGCCTGGCCTCGCTTGGTTAACTTGGCTATGTTATAATGGAACATTCCTGTTTTCCGTCTGTTGAATTTCCACTCTACTTACAAATTACATAAGCTTTTGTTCAGCGTTCAGGATTGGCATTAGTACTTCTAAACCCAAAGTCCGATCTCATTTTCCACGCTCTCTAGCAGGATATTAGTATGCTGAATGGAAATACCTGCGAGTAATTTCCAGCCCTGTTCAAAACTTAAACACCTCACCTCTTGGTATTCAAAATAATTATTATGTATCACTACACATAGGGAATATAAATATGCTTCTGTCCAATCTAGGTAGTTTCATCTGGGCATCCCATCATCATTTTCATCATCGTACTAACAAAGCCCAGGTCTCCCGTAATAATTAATGAATAGAAAACTACAACAAGGTTATGCCGTGTATGGATATGCACACTGGCCAGGTTGTTCTAGCCTTTCAGACCTGTGCCAGTAATCTGTTGTTTCTTTCCATTGTATTAAAATAACAATAATGTTAAGCTAGTAGTATAGAGCTACAACTCAGAGATGCAGGTGGAGGACTGTTAGAATTAACTATGAGATTACGTAAATTCCCTAATGACGGGTTTAATGAAGTGAAAGTGATTACTTCACACCAACACTAGATATTCCAACACTCTGGTACAAAATGGTTGAGAACATTTCCCTTACCTTTTCATCGTAGAATCCATAATCATCTTCAGTTCTAGTTTGCCCAAGAAGTCGGTCCGTCTCCTGATCCGTGTCAGCATCTGCATAACAATAATGAACATCGAGGGTAATGAACCATAATCAACGTGAGCAACTCCCGAAATCCACAACGTAAACTCCCAGTTTCACGCACACATTAGCCATCTCTTTAGCAATATGCTGCATCAATTTGTAACCCATTTCCATTAGCCATAAAACTAAGTATCCCATATAGGCAAACTCACTGAAGCCCGTTTTGAGTTCGGTAAGCTCAAGCTATTATCGTCCACAGATGGTTCACCACTGGATAATGGACACCGGGGTCCTTATTCCTAAAAAAATCCCTTGCATGCTAATCTCCTATAGTTTCTCTCATTAAATCTCGCCTCCAGCTTTCGTGTTGCTCTTATCCCTCTGAACAATCTAACCAGCCTCATCCTTTGAGCTGAACGGATTGAAAACTCTTAGGATTTCCCTATTCCTTATCAAAACAAGGAAATACATAACAACGTTTATGTACAGTAGAGACAGACAGAATAAACAAATTGCTGAGGATTTATCTCTAAATCCTACCTTCAATCCATCTAGCTCTATGTTGAATCTACTATAAGTGGGCAAACTACATGGGTAAACCATCAAATAAGAATACACGGTCTCCTTGGTGCACATCCACTTACACCCACCGTAGCTTAGCACTAGCTCTTATTTCTCAGAGATGAAAGATCTGTAAATAAGTAGATATGGTTTCAAAAACAAGAGAAAGGACTCTGGATTTTAAGACGTGATCTGGCAGTAAACTTTGGTTCCTTGGATTCTCGATTCTCAAGTAGTAGTAGCGTGAAGTAGACTAGTTTCTACGTCCGAAAGTAATTCAGCTACTCAAGCACACACCGACGAAATGGACAATAGCCTAGGTACACTCATTTCCAATCTTCAGCAATACAATAACAATCCTTAAATAACACAATCACTATACATATATCAGTCCAGCCCTTTCTACTTTCCAATAAACCTAACCCTAACATTCCGAGAAACGAGCCCAGACTCTCTCTCTCTCTCTTCCTCTCTTTCTCCTCTATTTAATAAAGCTTGAAAGTTTTTTTTAAGAGAAAAAATCGTGGAGGCGAGAACGGTATAAATTTGTATTTAGCCGTCCTCTCCCTCCTCCTAAGTCATGCCATCGTAAGTTTTCTTCTCAATTTATAACGAAAAAGTTACACAAAGGAAGACTTTTACTTGGTTGCTCCGAATGCCCTATTAGGAGTTACCGGGCGGATAGGGTAGGATGGTCTAGAAACCCGTAAAAAGAATTGAACGCAAGATTAGTACCAGTAGTTAGTTTTTCCCTCATTCAATCTATTCTCATTGGAAACTCGTCAGGGAAGGAACGGGATGTGATGAATTGAGAGAGTACAAGTACAAGTCTATAGCCTCCTACATATCTCTCTTCAAAACATTTCTACACATATAATAAAAGAATAGTTTTAAAGGAACGTACACACGGAACAATAATTTCTATAAATGTTCCTCCATGTTCTTGCAACTCTACTTATTTTTAGGCTTGAGTTCATCATGAAAATCCGTTGCGGTTATTAGCCACAGTCTGATGGACTGAATGTTTCCCCACTATTTTCTTAAGTGTAAATTTCTGCTCGGGTGGATTTCTAATGTAAAGAAACAATAACACCCATGTACCAAGTATTTCTTCATAATCTCCTGTTTCACTGGGGAAGGCTTCGTAGAATAATATAATTTCCTTTCTCTTTCCGTACAAATTCCCATGGATCTTTATTCCACGTTTCATGCTAAGGCTCATCACCCTTTCTCTTCTTAAGAGGGAGATTAAATGGTCAGGAGGAAAAATACATTCAGAGTGGCAGTGGTCACAGCCTACGCCATTCCTTTGGGAACAAAACATCAGGCTCGCTTTACAACCCCATGATACGCAGTGAGAGAATGCAGTGATTTCTGTCAGTTAGCATTGGCTACTTCATTTGTCTATTTCTGATCCACCACCAACATCCACACCCACCTACTTTCGATTTTAACTCGTGTTTAACATATATATATGGCCTCCCAGCTGTCTAGGGAACTATCTTTATGGGAACTGCCTGGAGATTGGAAAACTAAACACACACGAATCAAGCCAGCAAATAGCATTCTTTTAAGTTAGTTCTCATAACATGGCTAATTTGTGCTCCTATATTTCTTTCAAGTACATAACTCTGTATATATCTATGTCCATTTCATGGAAGAAGGAGAAAGAATTTCCCAGTATGAACATACTATCCATTTCTTGGTAGTGTTCATGGCTTGTAATAAATGCCTATGGAAATGCCAGCAGTCTAGTCCGGCTGAAATATATTACCAAGGTGCACAGGAAGAGACGGGCAGAGCCAATGCAATACTTGCCATTGGTTCTCTTTGGTTGGCTATTTCACTTTCAGAGAAATTCCATCTTTCTTAGCTTTCACAGGGCTTGTGACTGGAAACCGTAATCTATTTAATAGAAACTCATTTCAACTACATTTCACAGGGTTTTGCTTCCAAATGCACTCAGCATCACATTTCCCATTCACTCCCTTTTACTTTTTACTCTCTCTACATCATATCATCCGGCATTATTACATGAGAGAAAAAGGAACTCATATTTCTCCCTAGAAAACACATCATATTGAATATGACGGAGGGGCAGATATGCGGGAAAAAATTGCACGGTAGACTCATGTGATGAATGTACCACATGGACCAACTCCCATGCTTCCAACCAGTCATATATGGCTGTATAGAGTTTTGCTAATGGTACAATTTGCGGCCCTTGTTTCCCATGAAGTCTTCCTTTATCTTCTTTGCACATTCCACCGTAGTTGGTCATTCAACCTTTCTCCTCCAGTTATTTTGAACGAGGATTGTTCAATTCCTCTCTAATGCCGTGTGTAGTAAAGAGTTTATACTTCATAACCTTTAAAAGCACCCAATGCTAGCAGAAGGAGCTCTCCAAGAGCTACTCGGCTGTATTATCTGCTTGTCTGGAGAACAGAAGGAAAGGATGATGTAATTCCTCCATGTGAACATGGTTTGAGAGAAAATTGAAAACGAAGGGAAATATAATTTTCGCAACGATTTGATGCATTAGGATGAGTGATTGTATTTGAAGCAAAAAACAATTTCATTTTCTTAGCTAGAAACATATTTCTTATTCTCTATCTAATCTCTAAGGCTCCACCAGACGCAACCTTTCGTTGATTCTCATTCCTTTTGTCTCCTTGTATTCTCCTGAGATACGATCTAAGTATTCAAGGCTTTCAAAAACAGCCCATGCTCGGGCAGAGATATTCTAATACTATTCTGTCTCAGAACTCGCAGAAATGGGGCAAGAGTAGTCAGTCATCCATGTCTCTTAGTAATTTCATATGTTATAGGGGAATTAATCCATTGTGTACTCGATGCTATGAAATAAAGTACAATCAAGACTACTCAATCAAGATAAACCTTTGGCTGGAAAGGAAGCCTCGTCTGTCGTCAAACAACGAGAGAAAAGATGGATACGACCATATCAAAATTCACAACCTCTCGTAATAACGCCTTTACAAGGGCGAGAGCAATGTCTATGAGGGTAGAATAAAAGGCAGATGCTCATTGCTTTCTCTCTTACCTAGAGCCATCATTGAAGATGAGCTGTTGCAATGAAACAAGATAGCTAGATATGAAATATGGAACCATATATGATATTCTCTCTCTTTCTATTCGACAGACAAGCTTCTTTTGTAGTTGATGCCATTTCCTCAAGATTTTCCTTCTAGCTCTGCATAGTCTTATCACTTCCATTCCCCAAATGCAACTAAAATGAGATGCTTTCCCATCCTTCAGAACACAAAAAGGCTTTCTCCTTTCTCTGTATTGATTATTATGAATGTGATCTCACACACATGAATTTAAGATACCGGGTAATGGAGTACAAAACCCTGCTTTTAGGAATTTAGGATATGAATGGAGCAAAAACTCGAGATATGTACTACATAAGCCCATTAGGAAAATATATCAAAGTGAAATTCTATTCAATAGTGCTCTAGAGTTATAGAGTGGAAAGTTGGACTCTGCCATTGTAATAAGGTGCGGAGAGTTTCATAAAGTGATTTTGAACCACCTAATTCAATCTAATTCTATTCAATCCGAATGATCATTCGTTCACGTTTTCAAATCAAATCACCTAAATCATAACAGAAGATTTTGTATGTGCTGCGTATGCCCAGGGACACTTATAAATAAAAAAGATCTTTTGCACACTGGATTTAAAAATAAATAAATAACATATTGGCATTATAGTTCAAAGTTGTTTTGCCTTATGTTATGACTAACTGAATTTCGGTTATACTTTCTTGATTAAAATTTTTGTTGGCTCATATATAAGTGAACACGAATATGTGTCTGAAATTCTTAACTCCCATCATAATAATAGTTCTATGTCCTCCATAACATTTGATTTTATGCTTTAACTTTTGGTTTAAGCCAATTTAACATGCCTAATTGGTACTTTTATACTTTCATTTCAAAGGCATTTACATTTTTACAAAGTTTTACTATTCATTTTATGATGGCTCAATCATGCTGGGTCATTGGAAGTTTACGTTTACGAATGTTTTGGGAGAAATTAAAGTTTTTTAATAACAACATAAATTACTTACCGTCATCAGGAGCTTCATCATACCGCTGCTTCTTTAGGAGAGGGTCTCTCGCACTGGAGTTATCAGATCGATGGTCTAGATTTCTGTTGGCTCCGAGTTGCCTAAATAAGTAGAATCCAGAAGTTAAAAAAATAATGATTCAAACATCTAGAAGTGTATGCTAATTGAATTCATAGAAAGAAGCTTTAGTTTAGGTACGAACATGCCAAGTTCAATTGAAGTACCAAAGTCTGAGGAAGAAGTACTGCATAATTTTACATTAACAAATCAATTACCTGGGAACCCACACAGGGGATGAATCACATATAAGAGGCGCCACCCGTTCATGAGATGTCGAGTGTTGAAGTGGTTCTCGAAGTTCAATCCGAGAATTATGACGACTACCACAAGAAAGTGTGTTAGTCGAAGGATTTGAGGCAGATGACGGATTCGCTAATGCCCGTTGTATCTGTCGCTGCTGAGGCAAAGGTTTCGTCTGCTGAATTGCCTCCTTAATATCCTGAATGGCAGCTGCCACAGTGGCAGAAGGGAGCATTGTAGGTGTTAATGACCCACAGGATTCTGAAGCGACCATGCATGATGAGGCCATACTAGTTTCAACTATTCGGTCAAAATTAGCAGCAGGCGAATGGGAAGTAATAAAATTAGACGTACAGGCTCTGCCAGAATCTTGAGAACTTTTCCATACTCTTCCTGATTGCTGCTGCTGACGGGTGATCGAACCTGGGGCGGGAGAAGGAGGAGGTGTTGGTCCTGTAAAAAATTTAAATTTAAAATTACATAAGACAGTTTGGAAATTACAAACTTGAAACATATAAAATGACTTACGCATAGGATCCAAGGCATCTAACTCAGGATCATGGTTCATAAAAATTGAGTTTTCAGATCTTCCGGGTTCAGAATATCCGATGCCACTATTTTTACTGACTGGGAGTCCTCCATTACAACGACCACTAAATATATTTCCAGTTAAGTCTTGAATTTCAGAGGGAGGTCGATCTTGCGATGACGATGGGCTATGCATTTCGTTACTAATGCTACATGCAGCACCAATATTCATATCTATATCGGTTTCAATTAAAGAGTCCGTCGGGATATTCTGAAGTCTCTGGCATTGCTGGGAAGCTCTTAATTGAATTTCCTTCTCTATTTCTGAGATCTGCTTTTTCATTAGCATCAAAGTTGGATTAGGCTCACTCGAATTATTTCCACCGAAAGCCTTATCGTTATCTTCACCGCAAAAATCTCCTTCAATAAAGGTTTTGGTTTGAATGTTAGGGCTACTCCAATCAAGAAGGCCGGTTGGAATACATTCTGGACCGAAAAATGTACTAAATTGTTCTTTGCTGCTTTGGTGCATGACTTTTTTGGGGATACTTCCCGATGGATTACCCATGTTTCTGGTCATAGAGGGGGAATCGGTGACTTTAATCTCGCTTCCAGTCAAATAGCACTGATCATCGCGAAACCCAACGTCTATTTCAATTATATCTTCATTTTCCGACTCATTTCCCGAGGAAAGGCCATCCTCGACAACAGGCATCGTAACTCCAATACGACTAGATGAGTGGATTGAGGCTTCATAATCAAGGGAAAGTTCGCTTTCCAACTCGTTTGAGTCACAATCAGTCGTTTCCGGGGACAGAGTGAAATTTCTGCTATGACCAACCTGAAATAATAAATAGGCTTACTCATACGCACTAATCCGTACTCAACTATTGTAATCACTAATTAGTTGAGCCTGAATTACTCCTAGAAAATTTATTATGGCTGATACACATAACAGCATGTAAAATGATTGTAAGTAGAACTTCAATTTGCTAGAAAATAGATCACTATTAAAAAGTAAAATAAAATGATAAACATTTCAAAGCATTGGGTCAAATTAGACGAATGCCCAAAACCAAAGAGAATAATGGACTAGTAGAACAGTAATGAATGTAATAACTACAATATGGGCATCAACCTTATGGGCACGACTTTTGTAGCCATACATTTAAAATTATTGGTTAGGATTATACTATCAACTATGGTAAATGGTGTACATAAAAAGGAGAGACTTACTTGCAATCCAACTTCGGTGTCCCCTAGATCAGTTTCCGTGTTAGTGGATGCCGTTTCAACATCAATATCATTATCATTTATATCTCTGGTGGGATCATGCGGTGGTGGAGATTGGGATTGTGACCGAGAATGAGATTTTAGAGATCGGGGAGAGCGGCTGGAAGCTGTGAAGGAATGAGATTGCACATGAGACGAAAGTCTGTGCTGCTGTGACTGTGGAGCAGGGGAGAGAGAATGCAACTGTGGCATCGAAATTTCATGAAATGAAATCAGCTTCGGTGAGCCTTTTTCATCACTTCCATCCCCATCACTTCCAAGTAGCAAAACTCCTCTTCGCGGTGGCTTTTTTGGAGAATCCTCAGAAACACAACATCCAGCTATGTCTCCAGCTAACCTCTGACCCACGTAGGAGTTACCAGCTTGCCTCTTCAACGTGTAATCCAATTCATCAAAACTTGTCTTATCAGCTCTACAATGGTCGGCATTTGGATTTCCCGATGCATTAAAGAACTCCTCCAGAATTTTCCGAGTTTCTGAAAATTCGTAAAGAAGATCTTGACTACGTGACAAGGGTGAAGATCCATGAGCTGCATCTATATCCGCCAAACCTATCTCTTCCCGTACCGTACGAGCATTTCGTGTGCAGTGGAGATCTTGGTCCGAATTTTTACATAAAGTATTTCCAGGGTCATGCTGACTTGATACACTGTGATCCGGAGAAAAGTCTGTATTCTCCATGTTCATGCTGATTTGTCCAGTTAATGACTCTAAAGGCAAACAGGAGACATTCGCTGGTAATAAAGATGTATCGGACTGCTGCAGTCGCACGTCCGAAATCAGTAAACTATCGTGCATCGGGGACTTGTTGAATTCATCACGATTTGAACGGCTTTTAGAGTCAGCATTTTCATAATTTGGGCTTATCTGACTTGGAGATCGGATAACTGTTCCGTTACTTTCTGAAGATGTTGCATTAATTCTTTGAGGGAAGCCTGGAAATCGTGTCGTGTATCCAGATATGGGCTGGGAAGGGGACAAAGCCCTTGGACTGATTCGGTGATTTGTCCGACTGCTTGAGTTAGAGCTGACATTAGTATTCGTATTATCAAGAGATGAAGAGGATGAGGATGTAGCAGCTGCTATTGTTTGTTCGATAAGACTTTGTGCCCTGTGCTCATTCCCTATAAGATTATGATCTGTTTCTGCGTTTATATCGATTCCTATATCGACATCGACTAGCTCAAAATGGGTACCCACGGGGTGACTCTGTTGTTTCAGTCCATAACGTTTTGGGGACCCTTCGTATTCAGCTATTGGTATGCTTTCGATTAGGCGTTTATTTCCAAAGTTTGGACTTGCCTTAAGATTGGGGATAGTTGGTGTTATAATTGAGTTATTGGCGGCAGATGCAGAGCACTCATCACTTTCATATCCACTTGGGGTTGTGTTTCCATCCTTATTTGATGCGCAGGGGGATCCTTCTATGAGGTCATCTATATTGTTGTTAACAAAAGCCGTGCTTTTAGTTCTGGTGATGTCTCTATTATTACCAGGCTCATCCCCTATGTCTTTAGATGATGAAGATGGGGACTGAAGCTGGTCTTTCTTAATCGCCTGAGATTCACTTAGATCATGCTCATCTCCACCATCATATCCACATTCAACTGGATTATTCTCCTCATTTTGACGCTCCCTCCACTCTCCAATATCGTCGAAAACTACTTTTCCATCACCAACCTTTGCTTCATAAATGACTGGTTCAATTTGACAAGGGCTCCTAATTTCACAGTTGACTTTCTCTTTTCCCTGAGGATTCACAGGAATGGTACTTTCAATAGACCTCACTTCCGAGGCAAACATAGTTTCTCTAATAGTCATTGGAGATGTTGGACTAGCTCCATGGATCTGTGGATGGTTTCGGCTTATCAATACTGCTTCGCTTTCAAAGTCAGAAACGAAATTTTTCGTATAGTCAAAACCATGATTCTCGCAGCACCCGCACCCATGGCTGCATTTGACGCCTTGGTTTTGGCCACCCATGGAATGGTTATGACTTAGGTATTGTTGTCGACTCCCTGAAGCTTCAATGCCAGGAGGCCTCCTGCAACTTTGATTGGGCTCCCATACAAGTGGTCCGGGTAGAGAAACTTCTGAACAGTTGACAGTTGATCCACAGCAAGGATTAGTGTGACAACAATGGTGCTGGTAGGCTGAGTGAGAATGTATAGATTTTTTGCGCATTTTATTGGAAGAAATATTCGTAGAACAGGATGCTGGATCAGCCATGATATCGTTAGATGATATATAGGAAGAGCCTCTATGTCTTCGACTAGCCCGAATTCGATTCTGTGAATACACTTCGCGTCCACCAGCAATTTCTATACGGGAATCACGTAGACTGCCCATCGACGGTGTAAGTACTGCAGAAGGAAATACATTCCCTCCAATGCTGGTTTCGGCAGGGGTACGAGCTACTGGCGATACAATCTTTTCCATAAAATCACTCGTATTATTGATACTGCATTCACCACTGCTTCTACTGCAACCACTACCAATACCATTCTCAAAATTGTCCTCTATCCTATTGCATTCCATAGCAATGAGTGATTCAGAAGTATTTAGGGGATGACACAGTGTTTTGGAAACACTATTCTTAACACTCGTAAGTACTTTCTCCTCTCTGGACTTACATAGTCCGGTCACAATATTTGGCTTTGTCTGACTTATCACAGAAGAAAAGTTTTGGTGCTCGCACGTCTTTTGAGACTCCAATCCCCTTTTAGGCAGAAGTACGGAGTTACAAGGTAAAGTTGAATTACTATTAGGATGATGATAGAGATTGTGCGGATGTGAATCCACCGGAGTTTGAATTATTTTAGGCTGCTTTCTGTCACTTCTGGAGTGCCTGGTCAAGTTCTGTTGGTTGGAATTATGGTGGTCACTCTTTTTGCTCCTATAGGAATAATTCTTATTTGTGCTTTCACTCAAATGTTTTTCAACTCCTGGAACTTGTGAACTTACTGTTGGCTTTAAACAATCAACAGCGTATTCTGGATTGTTATTGTCGTAAATGTATTCGTAAGAAACTTGTCCTTTGTTGGGAATATTTTTAGTAAATTCACGATTGTTCTGACTCCAGCTATCTTGCTTCAAGGGCGCAGCATTAGTGTAGTTGTGGGCCGAGTGTCTTCTAATGTTGCCGCCGTGATTCCGATTATTATTTGTATTATTATTATTATTGCGATTGCAGTTTGAGTTATGATTTCGGGTTTCCAAAGCCAGAGTAGGCCCTACGTCGGACGTTGTCAGACAATAAAGATCTGATGCTGAAGTTGAGTCTTGACTCATGTGCTGAAGAGATGGTGACATTGACAGAGACGATGCTCTGGGTTTGCATTTGGGAAAGAGTCGATTGATGTGATCATCTTCGTCATCTTCACTCCGATTGTTGTCTATGTGGTTTAGCAAACTACTCATGGCGCTACCACTAACTTCCAAATTATAAGTTACGTGCTTAAAGCTTCATATTTGTCTTTCCGTTCATACACATTTGAGTTCCATAGCATTACCTAAAATAAAACCGAAACCAAACTCTCGAAATACGTATACTACTTCCACGGTCGAATATCGTGCTTTCTGACTTAATAAGACTTCACTTTTATCTACAACCAGACGAGCATTTGAGTTGTGAAATGTTTTCAAAGAACGTTATAACCAGCTTTATTTCCCCACGAACCATAAGCAGTTCAAGTGGCCTTTGACCAACTGTTCACAAAGAGTTTTCCAGCACTGCACAATTAACTTAATGTAGTGTCCAGTAGCAGCTTGTAATTGGAGCACGAAAGCTCAAAAAACCGAGTCATTTATCTGAGCAAATGACGAACTGCTCGCTACCGCCCAACTACCCAGTTTATCAAGAGCTCTTCAGATTCATCTACCTCTCAACGTCCAAGTGGAGATCCAAGCTCCATTTTGCCTGAAAATCACAAATGAATTCTCATCATTAAAAAAAATTCATATGCCTTCCACGTAACTTCCCAAGATTAAAATAGAATATAGCCCCAATTTAAACAGGTGCTCTCTAATTGGACATAAATTGCCGATATTCTATGTTTGCCGTTTTTAATACAAGAACCTCTGCTCCCTTTTTTCGATGAGATATTTCAGGTAACAGTACCTAAGTACCTACCAACTGAACCCGGCAAATCGATTAGGAAACCTCAAACGCACTATTCTCTCTGCACCCAACCTGAGCCAGTTTGCCGACCCTTTACTAAACCATTCGAATTAATCAACAAGACAGGCTTTCCCTTCCGAATCGCAATAAACCAACTTTTTCTAACAGCATAGACTCACTTTGTAAGGATTTCCGAACTCTCATAGACCACCTGAGACTTTTCGTGCACCTGCTTTATTTCAGTCTATAATAGTTCATCTCTCTATGATGCGTTTAAACATAAAAATCCTTTCCCTCATTCTAGAAGTAATAAAAAAATACATTTTAGGGCTTCATCCGTTCATCAAATGAATTCTTTCCCAGAATCATTAACTGAACAAACAAAAGAGCCCATTCCATCATTGTAGAAAAATTAATCAAGCTTTCGTGCATACTCGTATTCTACATTATCCTCGTATATACTTTTCATAGTTTGCATGTGTCATTGTCACATCCATATCCAATCAGAACCTGGTTGGGAAACTCACTCCACATAGTCAGTGGTGGTACAATGTAGGTTATTCCGTAAAAGCCAGAAATCTCAATTTCTTCAGCTCTTTATAAAACAGGAGAAGGCAGTGAACTGATTTTGAGGAAAATATGGATTTAGCTTTTGTTCAGCCAGTTCCTTAGTTAGACATTTCAGCTTGGCTAGGTTTGTTCATTTAGCATGGCCTTTCGAGTTCGCCATCCCAAGCGCTCACCGACTTCGCCCTGATGAACATCTTCTTCTTTCCAAAGACACATGGGATTCTCCCTTTTATGTGCCTTTCTCGTCATTTCAGTCATCGGAATCATCATAAAGGCTCGTTACACTTCAAAGAAACTCGGCTGAAACAATAATTTCCTTCTCTCCTCTTCAGACCTCCCTTCATAAATTCGATGGATGACCCTATCTCCATGAGGCTGGAGAGTTTGGAGAATCAGACCAGCATAGTACATACAATTACCCATCCCTCCAAGCTATAGCGAAGCACAGTCAAAACGTCGTACTTTAAATTACAATGTCAAACAAAGGAGAAAGGAGTCAGTTTGGCTGAGCTGGTTTTATAATAAAAGCTCAAGTATAGCGTGTCCATTCCTTTTTAATCTTTGATGCTATAAACAATGTGACTAGGATATCATCTTATCTCGTGTCATTCATCCTTTCCAAATGACTCCTTATTCTTCCGCTCTTCTTTGAAGTTCGAGCAAACTCTCTAAAGCTAGCTAGGACAAAGATTTAAACATGTTACTAAATTTACTAAGTTGTGTAAGTAACTGAACAGAGATTAATTATGTCAGCATAAGCAATACATCCCAGGAACCAGAAGCAACTGATGCGGAAGCCTTTTCTGACATGGATAAGTTAAATAATTACTCATCAAATTAATCAAAATTAAAGTGTTTTCTCAGATTAAAGTACATTCAAAATTCCTACCAGAAAGATTAACAAGACAAGTGCTTGAACAAATTATCTAAAAAGCTTTTATAAGCCGTCCTCCGCTTCCTCTATTTTGTTCAATTGAAAAAGTGTCGCATTTTCAATTTATTCTCGTTTTTCTATCTTATCTACTAAATTAATCCGTAGTTCCCCAGTCGCACCTACCTACAGAGCGAGAGAAGGAAAGATACTTTCTTTAGTCTTCTTTCCAGTGGTTGCTGTCTAATTGAAATTACTTGCACACATTTATAACCACTCGCTCCTGTCCCACAGTTATACGTACATTTACTAAACTCTAAACTACTCATACTTCTTCGACTAATACCCACGAATCCACAATCAAAACTAAGTGCTTCAGCATTTGTTCTATTCCCTTGGAAAAACTACCTAACCACCTGTCCCACTTCCCCAAAGCAAAACGAAAGGAGAGAAAGTATCGTATATATTAAAAGAATAAAGGGATCCGAAGTCTCGAGGCAAAATCATTCCCCAGAGAGAAAGAGAGAGAACTGAGCAAGCAAACTAGTTCAACTTTTACTTCTGCATATATTTCAAACTTGGTAGAGCTATGCAGCAGTTAGGATGGGTAGTAAGTAATTTTAGTTCTGAAACACAAAATGAAACAACTTGTAGCTATACTGCTTTACTTTTTACTCCTCATGATGATTCATCTCATTTAGCGTCTCCAACCTCAAGTTATAGTCCTTCAAGGGGCTGAATCAACTGAGATCTTTGCAACTATACGAGACAAGAAGCACGGAAACCAATGAAGGATACATAGAAGGGGGGTTGTAGATCTAAAATAAAATATTAATCATTGGGTTTTCCGAGCCGCGAGCAAGATGAGTACAAGAGACGAAGTAGTTACTTGAAGACAGATCATTATTTGTCCCCTGTGTGAAAGTCCATTTCACTTCTGTGCTTCTTCGCTCACTCATCTAGCTCCGGTGGAACAGAGGGAACTAACTTAACTTTCCACTAGTTTCATTGCAGGTAAAAGCTTTGACAAAATTGCACAAAATTTACTTGGACAACCACGCAAACTTTTGGACGAGCTCGGGCCTCCTTGCACTAATAGCTTTACGTATTAACAGCTTTATTTAAAAGCGCCAGGACGAGCAGTAAGCATAGACCTCCCTTGGTCCCTATGCTCAGATAAATTGGTACTAGGAAGACTGAACTAATAGTGGATTGAGGATAGAAACACGCGGACATAATGTAGAACAATATTATTACCCCTGACCGAAAGTGATGAAGACAGTAAAGTAAAAGTAAAGTAAGTTTAGATAATAATAAGTCCTACACATTCACCACAGGTATCACACATCCACATTCTTCCCTAGACGGACGCTAAAGGGGAAAATGTCATGGAAAACGTGAGCATAAAAGTCCAGGGGTACTAAAGGTAATTGCATATTTGTAAACGAACATCCTCTATAAACATCATCGCTAGGAGAAAAGATTTTATTAAAGGTGAAAGGGAGAAAAGAAAAGGCCATGTGTGCACAAGAGTGAGGATAATGCTATGGTCCGTAAAAGCAAATTAGAGCCTACAACTGACAACCTGCTACAACACAAGCAAACTCTGGTGACTTTTCTCTAACTAGAAACAGCCAATTTCCCTACGTGGTCCTAGACTTGCTTTTCCTGCTCTACCGATTCTACCTCACTGCTATAAACTCTATCTTGCACGCAATAATACGTCTCCAACTCCAAACCCAGGTTTATGTTCCGTCTAGCGCCCATACAATATGGATTTTAGATTCTAGAGAGGTGTGGTGAAATATAGCAAATCACAAAAGAAAACGAGATGGAAGCTTAGCTTATGGGGAAAGTCTAAGCTGACTTAAGCCCAAGAGCTACAAAGAAAAATGGAAGCAAGGGTTAGGATCGACAAGTTACTCTTGGATTTTGACTTTCTCTCACCTCGTTTGGATCCTCTTGTTTAAATTCTATTATTTCGTATATATATATTCCACCTTATTACTATGGCCTACTTTGCAATGACGTCCTTAAATTCAATCCTCTCCCCCCTTGATCAGCAGATGTATGTACTGTGTCC
The DNA here is from genome assembly GCA_034694785.1 of Agrenia bidenticulata. Taxonomy (NCBI): domain Eukaryota; kingdom Metazoa; phylum Arthropoda; class Collembola; order Entomobryomorpha; family Isotomidae; genus Agrenia; species Agrenia bidenticulata. The sequence goes on from JAQFYM010000247.1 coordinate 66,747, forward strand.
GCGGAAAGTACTGCGCTACTAAGTGCGTAATAAAATATAGCACCTCGGAGAAACTTCTTGAAACTACTACCTCTTTGCATTGAGTTGCCTTAAAATAAGCCAAGAAAGGGCTTAATTTAGTATTATTGTTTCTTTTACGACCTTCCAAACTTAATAATTCTTTAGAAGAATGCATCTAATTTACAATTTCAGTCAATAACTTTCGTTGAGATTCCCAAGCTCAAAGATTATACTCATATTTTATCTTCGTAGAGAGTCACTCACTTGCTGAATAAGTTCAAACGAATCAATTGTTTTTGCGGAAGTAATAATTTTACGACAACAACTCCAACTACTTCTACGAAATCCAAGCATTTCCAGCTAAGACATCCAACACATCCGGTTGATTTGGCAAATCCCATGTATTTAGTAACTATGAACCTAGATTCCTTCCTGCAGTCGTAGAGCGTTACCGGAAGTAACCTTGTTTCATAAGTTTGTCAAATCTACCCAAGGAGAAGGATCAAATTGAAAGATCCGTTTCGAGCTCTGATTCTGAGACTACTACTGCAGTGAGCCGAGGGAATCCTATGACAAATAAGAGAAACTTGTAATCGAAAAAATACAAACAGACTCACACAATGAGTTTTACAATCAAACGAGCTTCTTGAGGCTGCACGCGAAAGCCGACAACAGACGGGTAGTTCTGATTTCAAATCCTGTAGAAAAACCGGAATTCTAAAGATTAAGATTGAGTCCATAAATAAGGCCAATACTTTCAAAGATACCACAACTCATCTACGAAGCCTGTATTATATTACCTCTTTTTTTACTACATCCTTTTGAAACTAAGAAACAGAAATTCTCCAACAAAAGTATACAAAGCACACCTAAACCCCAAACTCAATCCGCGCTCCTTAAAATGTTCAAGCAGCAGTTTCCTCTTCATTGATCAACAAACATGTAGGATACATACTATCCAGGCTGCTCAGGATGAACTCCCACATTGATTACATCTGTGGTAATAGGAAGGAAGGAGTCTTGATAAGGCCCAAGAGAAACCAAAGCTAGTAGGTACTTAGAAAATCAGTTCCCTACACCTCCAATTTACCCAGCCCTCCCGAACTTGAATACTTGACTCAGCAACGATGCTATTGAATAACTTAAGATGGTGAAATATCGAACGGAGATGAAAGTTCGACCTCCGTTTTCATTTATCTTCTCCTACCTTTCAGTATTTTCCGCTTTGGTCTAGCCCCTTTAGCATCCCCAATGAATAGCTATTGACACAGATATTTACGTTTCTAGCATTAAGCATCTCCCGCTTTCTCCTTTTTTTTACAAACCACCACCCATAAATCTACTCCATGTATTTTACAGCTCTAGGCAAAGATCATTTTTATCCTTCAATTTTCATCAATATGAAAATCCCTCATACAACCGCTAGGGTCAAATTTCCAATCCAGTTGGCTTATGTGAAAAAAAAACTGGAACAAATTTATATTTCTTCACACAAGGAAAAAAGGTCAATTGGATTGGAGAAAGTGCTATCTAATCCCGATCGTGCTCTTTTAAAAGCCTTAAACCAAACATGCTTTTCTTAAGGAAACTTTGTTTTTATTTACAGCAAATATAGCCAAGCTTATTAGCCCCAACGTCTTACTAGTCTCAGAGAAATTCTCGTTCAAAGAACTCTACAATCCTTTTTTTTGCAAGGAGCTGCTGGAAAATAAAAGTTAACTTCACCATGAATTTCCAAGAGAGTAGTTGGTCAGTTAAGTAAACCGCATCTTTGACTATGAAAAAGTTTCTTCAAACTCAATGCAAGTAATAACAAAATTGAAATAGAGACTATATACCAATAGTAGATAGTGAGCATACCGTCAGTGAACAAAGGCTTGTAGACGAGCGGAATAAATATCTGCATACAAGGCACCAGGCAATAGCATGACAAAATGAGCAGATCACCTTGTACCACCAATACCCGGCTCAAAAATCTGACGCTTCTTCAGATCTCACGAACACTTTTACATCGATGGGCACTAGAGGTTCATTTGCATACGGTTTTGCCAATAGATCAGTCTTACCTATAGCTAAGTGCCTGTATGAGTTATATTGCATGAATCCTGAATTACAACGATCGTGCTTACAATAAAGGAAGTCTTCAACGTGACTGCTGAATCGCTATCAGACCAACCTACATACACCCTCTTTGGTTTTTGACATTCTTTTGTCGTCTGAGAATATCCATACATAGTAGTTCATCTATTATGCAAAACTCTTATAGTTGTGGCCCTACACTTGCAAGTGCCTCCATCCGAGTATAGATGCTTATATGAGCATGATATACATTAAGCATTTTTAGTACCCTTGTATTGCATCCAACTTTCACCATCACCGCGTATTTTATCCCCCAGACACCAAAATCTATTATTCGGATGGATTAAATCAAGTCTTCCTAGTTTAACCTTTACTAACTCTCAATTTTCGATACGGTCATTTAATTTAATACCAGTCGGCAGTCACTTGAGCAATCTTTATACTAGCTGGTGCTAGTAGGACGACATTTGAGATGATGGGATGGCCAATGACGTCTGGAAATTAGGAATCGATACGCTTGGATCAAGTGAGCTTCTGTCGCCAATTTAGAACGACATGATATTGTGGTAATTCAATTCTCTGCAGTAAATCATATCCCTCAAAGTATAACAGCATTTCGATCAAAGACTACAGACAAGATTAAGTAGCCCAATCCTTCTGAAGAATTGTACGTCGGTCCGAACCTGCATATTTACTGACTTGATGACCACGGCCCGTCTGGCTGACGTAGTTACGTAAACAACAGAATATCTAAATAGTTATAGTGATAACGTACCTCGAAATTCCAGAGTCGTGAAGAGGCGATACAGTGCCCCTGATGGATGACAGTTGTTATCAAGTTCCTCATACATAGCGTACACAATTAATGTAACTAACTACACCTCCACAAAGTAAAATCCTTAACGAATCTACCAAGTTCTCCGAGGGTTTCAGCTTTCTCTGGTGGTTAAATTACGTGCCACTTAATCTAAGTCAATGGTTACAGTGCAGGATGGAGCTTTCTCCATAAACACAGGTTGATGACTACGTCAGTTTGTAAAAGTAGAACAGAAGAACCCATGGTACACACACCAAAGGAGGGATAGAAATAGAACGTAGCAGTGTGATGAGAATCTTACTACTTCATAGCTTTGTTTTCTTTACTTCCACTTTCCTAGCAATAACGGCTATCTAGCCCAGACTAGTCTTCTATATTATTTTCTGTATGATGCATAGAGTTCCCTTTTTGAAGAAAGAGTGTCAGACTGAGTCAAGGGAGAGAGTATGGAGAGAAATGGTTGGGTCATAAAAGCCATCGTGTGTGGGAACCAATGAGGAACACTTACACAGTCGCAATTCGCTCCCTGCGCTCCCCCATCGCTCAGGTTCCCTGGAATGACCGAACCGAATTACGGGAAACTCCGATCCTGGATTTCTATCGTCTTACTCTCACGACTGCAACACTCCCAAGCCAAGTCAGCCCAATCCTACAAGTAGGTAGTACATTGTACTCCTAGTGCAATGTCTCCGTGTGTAGGCAACTTGCACCATAAGAGAAAGTCAGTGATGGGAATCACTCAGTGGCGACAGTCTTCAAGACACAGGGGCCAAAAACCCCTCCCATCTATACAGTGTTAGTATAACGGAAAATCTTGTAGTAATTTCACTTCAAAATCACATTTTACACCTGTCCATAGTGTCCATACCCCGACTGATATTTCATATCTACTGCAAGCCCATGACATACTACGACCCCATCCATTCCCGTAGCGGTAGCCCTAACCTTTTTCACACTCTACGAGGGCTCCATAGTGGAACTTGCACAGTTTCCATATTGGTCATATTATATTATATTTCAGAGTCAATCCGAAGTTAAGCAATTTGATGCAAAGTGTGCCTAGTCATATAATGATATAAAAACATTGAATGCAACTGGGTACATTTCTCAAAAAACGTAGGTTATGTTCTGCGAGCTACATTCAAACGAGACATCGTCATTCTTACTTCCTATACGGTTTTAAGTTGGAAAGGTCGAGAAAGACAGGCTGGTGAGCATGAGTATCCACGGAGTCAAGTAAAGTTCAGGGATTTATAAGTTTAGCACGGGTAAGTAAATAATAGAAATAGGTAGGCAAGCTAGACCAGCATCAGCGGAATGGCAGAGGCATAAAGTTATTTTGCTATGATTGAAGCAAACTGCTCCCTCATATTTTACTCAATAGTCTCTCATATGTTTGAATGGATCCAATAAAACAATCGAAAATCGTTTATCCTTGTGCACATTGAAGGTCAAAGGGGACTCATCTAGACATTAGTTTTATAATTTTTTCAACGTCTTTTAACTAAATATTCGAAAGACATCCCCACTTTCACTGATGATGATAATTCAGACACGCATGAGTCCATGAGTTCGAAATTCTTTGTCTAGTAAGTAGGCTTAATATAATTGTATAATACGATGGATAATACGAGGCTTTTGTAAATGTGGAACATTCTGTAAAATCCTAAAATCTTCATTAAGGAGAAAGCTACTTTACTCTCCCTTATAATATGGTATTCCTGTGAAGGAATGTTTTTAAGAAATATGTAATTTCAAAACATCTGGTGACTCAAGTATGCGAGTTATCTCATCTCAACGAAACCACCTCGAGTTTCTTTGGAAGCGAAATGAAGACAACAGTTGCTCCGAATCCAGACTACAGACCCGTATTCTAGCACATAATGGAATTGTAATGTGACGCACGATGAGATGAGGGGAATTAAAGTTGACGCATCTCTACACGATATATAAGTTCAGCATGGACAAACCTACCAGCTCAACTTTCTTTTTGAATAGTACACTTCACAATACATTATTTGCTCGTGTCCAAATCGTTTTTTACTCTTCAAAATAATCTCCAACAACACAGGAAGATTTGAAAGTATGAAAGGATCTCCAATTCCGTATTTTAGACACAAAGTCCGAGGAGGAAGAAACAGAAACCGTCAAGGAAAATAAGTCAGTCACTGTGCATTATGTAAAAGGTTTACTTACACTACCAACTCCCATTCAATACCATGTTCAATATAGAGAAGCACTCTATACGAAAATTGAACATACCGTCACACCATCCCCATGTATTTTTTCTTACTACATTAGATGTTTCAAGGACCTTTTCACAATTTCAGCTCACTCACTTTACTTCCTTTAAGCTGGTGGATAGATGCAATGCTGAGCGGCTTCCCTACTCCTACATACTTGGACAAACTTTCGATCTCTTCAAATCACATTCTGTTCTATCCTATTTTCCAGTCTGTCTATCTAATCCCTATTGAACTCTTCTTGGATACTTTGAGAGGCATTTGGGAAAACAAAATAACAACGGACACCCGAAAATTCCTACATGAATCCCCACTGCGACCACCAGAATACTAACCACACTTTCTGGACAGCTAAAACTACTTTGCCCGTCAAACCGAAAGCCACTCTTCTATCCTCCGTTTTCTCAACTTTCCTTTAATTTCCCACAAAATCTACAAGAAGGGTGGTTTTACCAGACAGACAAGTAGATATTGCTTTACACACGAACAAGTCATGAGAACATCACATTAGCTTTCCAATCCAACACCACGATTACGATTAGCCTTGTTGGCAGTAGCTCGGAATTATTAGCATGACAGAAGTTGTAAATTTTCATCGTAAACTCTGTCGTGTCAATAAAATGCAAAACCCCCATAAGATTTTTCCAAATGGTAGCAAATTCTGTGCAAACAATAGAATGAAAATCGAATTACTGAGGCATAAAAAATCACTCGTTACTTTATGGTCAACAGTGAAAACAATATACTGCAGCTAATGCCGACTCCACAACAGACCAAGCCAACCCACATTGAAACTGTCCAATCTATAGTACACTCAACATCAAGTAATATGATGCCTTTATGGGTGTACGACGAGTCCTGAACAATGTTTGGCATCTCATATCCGACAAAGCCCTGGGATGAAGAATATGATACCATGTCCTAGGAAATGGTCAGCGGTTAAAGGCATATTTGACAGGATAATTTAATACTACACACATGCAGTACAAATATAATTAATACTAACAATGCATACAAAAGAGATGTGATCTCAATATGACGAAGGAAAACCCTTGAGACACTAGCCATAAAAAGGAAGGAAAGTAGGAAACCTTGTTACGAGCCATGTGGCCTGGCAATACATTTTGAGGGTTCTGTACTTGAGAGTTTGACCACAACCCATCTGCACAGCGGTCAATCTCCAATACCCAACCCTACCCAATGTAGCTCTTCCATTCAATTCAATATATCCATTTATAAACCTCTTTGACAAGGAGCCCATAACCCTTGAAAATTTTTATGCTCATACCAGTTTGGAACCAAATTAGGTAGATAGACACAAAAGTCGTCTACCCACTAGCCAGTTACGTACCTTGAGAGAAAAAAAAGTCTCCAAAAAGTCTTTAAACCTTTATACCAGGAGCTACACAGGGTTTAATACTTGTGAAGGCATTCACCTACCTATTTCGTACAACGTACCTCTTCTAGAATGGAGGAATAAAAAATCACTAGTAATACGATAAATGCTCTATTTTCGGAAAGACCCAGCGGTGGCAGGATCGATCGATTCCTTGCTTTTCTATCCCCCTTTCTCAACCAAACCCAACGAACTTGCCACTCCGATTGTTTTCCTCCGATTACATGACCGTTTCTTAAATTTTTATATATTCAACTTCATTGGACGAACTTCACTTCCCTTCACGCTCCCTTGCATATCTACATACACCAGCTGCAAAATAAATGAAGGCGTTAGAGGATTTCCGAACAAAATCCCAGCATACTTACACACATACGGTGAAGTCCAGAGCTGAGAGAAGACCATTTCCAACATTTCAGCCACGATTAATAAGTAAGACGATCTGCACAAACCTCCGAGTCCCAAAATATGTTGGCCAATGTTTAACTCAGAGCTACAGAAACGAAGAAAAAATGCCGGCAGGATGGCACAAACACCACCATATCTATGTGTCATGTTCTTGGTACATGATTCCTCTAACTAGTAAGTATATTTCATACCATGTACGTACATCTCACATATTCCTCTCTCGACGTATTTATTCTGCGAACAGGAGATAAGCAGGCAGAGGAGAAGAGCAAGTCCATGCTGTAAGTACTACGGAGGAATTGTAGAATAACCAACTTTTTATTCATGCATATACACTTTCCTAACTGAAGAAGCTCTCTCTCTTCTAAAGCTTTCTCCCTCAATCCCTGCAACTACCACCACCACCCAAGTAATATAATATACAGGACAGAAAGACTACACAGAAGATAGAACACAAGCAGGGTTCGTATAGGTAGTTTCTCTTCGTCTCCTTGCTAAGAGAGGGGAATGAATGTATAAAAGTAAGAATGTAAAAATCATTGAGTTTCCCAGACCATTCTTTTCTAACTTGTGCATTCCCCGTACATTTTACAGTTCTCCCTAGTTCATCTTTCCCTTTTGTCTTTCCCTTCATTTGTGTGTTGTCTGATTTCTGTCAGCCTCTGCTCTTTTCGTCAAATGGGAGTACAAACTTTCACAACCAGGGAGTAAGGACAAGTCACACAGAACCACCATACATGGAGTTCCGAGTTTCTTCGATGTGACATCTAAGGGTTCTAAGATGTCAAATGTGAACGTGAATTTGATGTCAAAGTCAAATCATGCTCAACTCATGTCATTTTTCATCTTTGAAACACTGTGTACCAAATACTTACTCTCTCCTTCAAATTGATCTACATTCTCTAACTCCCTTATACCTTTCTCCATCTTGTCCTTGGCAGACGAGGAGGATAATTTGTTTGTCGTTAGGTATACACCCATACCTAACGAGATCGACTATTTATTATTCACAAATGCATAGCAGATACACAGCAATCTAAATATATATCTCTACGTTGTTAAGAGAAATATGTAAAAAGACCGAGGGCTCGTAGTGGGCTGCCATTCAAGGGGATTGAATAAGTGCCGGATTGATTAATTTGATTCCTTCCAAGTTAGACTATGGGTACACATGCACATGCATGCACAACATATAACAACATAACGCCTCGAGTTTCTGAATGTTGTCATGTCATGATACCATACATACATAGGCATATTATAGCATAGGATACGATCCAAGATAAAATCATTCCCCAACTTTCCTTTGCTAAAGAATTTCTCCTTCATGTTATGTTAACTGTCCCTACTACGTTCTCCGTACGGGTGGAATGATAGCTGCATCCTGCATACAGAATGACTGCCTCAGGACTCTTAAGAAATAGAGGGAGAAAGTGTAATAGCGTGAGTCATTCTGCACCCCAATCCAATCCAAAAGTGGTTTGGTTTCTTGTTGTATTCTCCCTCTTGGTGGTTTATGCATGTAGTATGATGCATCCTCGAACTCTAAGCTATTAAGTTATGTATCCTCCTAGACGAGTGTGGAGTCCATAGTGACGTTGCACCTACAACCGAATAAGCCACTAAAGCCTATAACGCAAACCCTTTTTCCTCTGCAGACATGAAGTTACCTTATACTTGCTTGAATTTATTTGCAAGGCCCCCTTCAGCCATGTCGCTCTATGTATTTCTCTACCTCTCTATCTCTCTAGAGAAGTGATACCTTTGCATTTTTAAGTGTATGTAGGGAAACTCAACGCTCGTTTCGTGTATGTCTATGAAGTTGGGAGCTAACAGTCGACTTTGTCAGTTGAATTAAATTCCGTGTCTGATATAAAAAATCTTACATTGAACATAAGATTTCATAAGAATTGAGGAGCACAATGATTTTGAATCTCAGATCTCCGTATAGATATATTTTGTAAGGAACATCATAAGTGTACAACGGAGAAAGTCTAAAGAAAGACTACGGCAAACAATGGTAAGATAATAATATATTATACACGGTAGAAAACTGCCTCCATTTCCAAATAACATGCAACTTAGACATAAGGGAAGCGTCATTTCATTTCAATTCCATTGCTACCACCACCGCAAAGCCATACCTACACTGCTTGTCGAGTTGTAGCTCTATATCAACTTGTTATATTTAATATAGAGGCAATGTCATGCAGTCCTGCATTATGTTATATGTATGTATTTTACTCAAACAGATAGAGGAGAGAAAGTAAGAAGAGTCGACTGTGAAGAATTCCTCGGAATAAGCCTGAATAAGTATGAATTCTATGGAGTGTATTATCACATCTAACAGGAACATGGAAGGACAGTCAGCCCCGGGTTTTTTGTAGAAAGGAAGGACGACACTCGCATAAAGACTGTGATAACTGGGAGATGTCTTTGCCAGAAGGATCATTTAATACACAATACATAAAAGATCTAATTTTATATCTTCATCTTTTGTCTTGCAGCTTTCCTTTCAACAAACCATTGAGCCAACGAGCTTCTAAATAACTTCATTATAAGGACAAGTAGTTACTGAGTTGCAAGACGGAAGAATATTTATTCCAAGTTTGATTCATTATATAAGGACTGGTGAAAAGGGTCAGATGTAGAAAGTGAATGTGTCTTTATCAAATGAACAGCTAAGAACTATTAGGGACTTCCGTAACATCAGAGATATCGAGGTCATACCCACTGGGTGGCTCCCAGGACAAGATAGTATTAACCGTCCAAGGCTAAGATGTGACTACCTACCTAGTCATTGGCTCTATTTGACCGTAGCGGCTAGACATACAGATGGGCCTTTAACAGTCGAGTAAAGTGGTGATCTGTGATTGTGACCACCTCGACACTTCTAACTGGATGCTCGGGGAAAATTACTCATTTTATGACGAAAACTTTACTACATCATCCGTTCATGCCGTAGACTTTACTTGTACTCCTTGCGCCTTACCGTAGACGACTCGTCATTTTTCTTTTCTTAATACGTAGATTAAAAATGGACAGACGGAGAACTAAAAGTTCCATCTCCCAATCAGTCCTCCAAGAAAGAGCAGGGCTGCAAGATCGTTATTCCATCTACAATTTACGTAAATGCTTCAAGTCTTCAACAGAATTCCCAATGCCCTTTGCAGCCTTGAAGTTGGGAACTGGAGTCAATGAAAGTTTAATCTAGCACGAAGCCCTTTTCTAATTAATGTCCTACGGTCTCCTGAGACTTTGCCCCTTACTTGCAGTACATATGGTTAATTGCACGAATTCATGGAGCTACCTTATGTGATTTCATAAAAAAAAAGTTGGATGACGAAATCCCAGATGAATTACTAGTTAGATAGCAACAGACATGCGATCTTTTATGATCTAAGAGATACATTTTCGTCATATTGCGAGTAATGTATCATTTATTTACACTCGTACAGCCTCAGCAATTCATTTAGTTCCTTCAATTTCCAACGACACATTGATCAAGGGTTTCGGAGGATTTCTCGAACACATCTCAATCTGATAATAAATTTTCTGCTATGTGTACCAATTGATCATTTGGATGTATGCACCTCAAAAATGCAACTAATTTCCTAATCACCATCTGCAGAAACTTGGGAATTCTCAAAATCAGTAAAGCCCACAATACGTGAAACGAATCCTCAAATTGGCTCAAATCACCCAATCGAGTAATCATATAAACACGCCTATCGATATCAACTCAACTCAACCTTTCCAGATGCCAACAATTCTAAAAATACCAAAACTACTTACTGCGCCACAAAAAACAATCAAAGTTTTCAGTTCAGCTTACTCAGCCCAGAGCTATTTTTCAATAACAATTTATAACAAATGATCATAATAATTAATAACCCCCCTGATCGTAGATTAAATTACCAGTGGCTGTGGGTAAACTATAGTTTACAAATGAAATAAAAAAAAAAAAAATTTCATGTCACATGTCAAGTGGAATTTTGAAATAATTTTATCAAACACTTACCATATCAGTATTAGTGATTACGACCTCAAAACATCCAGCTCCAGCCATTGCTATCAAAGTAAATTCCAATTCCAGACGAAATAACTTTAAAATCCATTCCTAATCCCAACAGGATTACGTCTCCAGGAACTCTTATCTCGACTCATAATCCCAAAGATTCCACATACTTCAAAGGAGACCATCATTCAGCCTTCATCCTGAAATTTCCAAACACAAATCCACATTTGTATGTAATTTTAATGTAAATCAAAACCATTCAAAGACAGTATAAAAAAATGTCAAAAAAATATACATTCCCAATCACAATTGCCAACCCAAAGTCCATCAGATACAGAGGCAGTCGCCCACGCAAAAATTAAACAATACACCACACCAATACACAAAAAGTTCCTTACCCTCGTCATCTTGAAGACGGGAGAGGATGTTTGTTATTATATTTGATACTTAACGGACGACCACAGAGCGTTTGGCCCTGGCCAACTTATCCCATCCTCTTGCCAAATCCACACCGGCTCATTCCCTTAATTGACTCTTAATTGATCCTAACTCACCTTTATCTATTTACATGAATAATTAAGTGGGAACCAGTGTGGGAGCGACAGTATATATCAAGGGGAATTACAAAAGTTTACTTTGCCCGGCAAATCACCCAGCCAATCCCAAAAAGGTGTGTCTCTCTCCCTAACTCAATGGTCGGCCAAGGAATCCAATCGAGAACAGAGAGAGAGAGAGATTCTTTCATTTCCGACTCTCTGATTAAATTACTTGGGATTGCGAATTTCTTTTCTAATAGCGTGTGGGTATACACAGGCTGATGAACCCGAGCTGAAAGTCCACATATGGCAATGGGCTGTGAGCCTATTCGAATTTGCTCTTTGACCTTGGCACTGCTACATGTACATATGCATTATATTATAGGACATTTATTGTAAATGGCAAGGGGGAGATGGAGAGAAAGTTGAGGGACTAGTAGTGGCGCACGGAAAACCCAGTCAATTGCATCCTGGAAAAGGTGCAAGTGTCTCTACCCGATTTCGGTTCAAGGAAATTCTAACTGGATGGAGAAATCGGAGGTTTTCCTTGAAAACGGGAGATGGCAAAAATTCACCAGGAATGCCATTTGTTCCTGGGCATCTGCATTCTGCATCTTTTAGTGTTGGAAGGACAGGGTAAAGTAGGACACTGTCAACTGTATGGAACACAATGTGGAACAATTAAATATGTACTGTTAACTATTAAGTGGAATAATGGAATTAAATCCACTTTGGTTAGTATCTGGCAAATGGTCGCTGAGGTAAAATCAGGAAATATCCGGATTTTCCGAGTTTGTTGACATGTTTGGGCAAATATCATGACCGATTAGGTAGATTTAAAAGATTCATAAAATCTTCAGCTTGGTAAAATTGTTTTCGTCAGGCTCAGTCAATTCATTTAAAATAAATTTAATTTGTATAACAACTCTAGTGATGAGCTACACTTTGTCTCGAACTCGAAGCGGGCCCTGAAAGTAGAGTTGACTGCTGCATTTTATCACGGCTGGCAGTAACGGGGGTTGACCGTATTCTGGTGGCATTAAAATCTGTCAACCGGGGGTCGGGTTTCTTAGATGCCCACTATGCTCATTGCTGAATATCTGTCTGGAATCAGCTTTCTAGTTTTTTCATAGCTTACCTTTGAATTGTTTTAGAGCTTCAAAGTGTTCGAAATTAGTGAAGGGATTTTTAAGTCTAGTTTTCTGACGTCTGTAGAAAATTGGACCATTCGTAGCAATAGTCAATTCGATTGGGTAGTCCATAGAATTATTTTTGAGGTTCGAACTGTTATGAAATAACTCATTTCAAATGAGATGCTATGAACACTATTAATGTTAGTTGTGAGAAAGTTTATTTGCACAATTCCTGCCGTTTAAAGGAATTTTCTCAGTGATTGAACTCATTGTAGTTTATTAGATAATAGATACTGAAAGCATCCGGTATGTTTTCCCTTTCACTATTTTCTCACATCCTGCATGAATTCTGGGCAGTTTACTGTATTGACTGCTGAAGTCGGAACTGCGATGTTCTATCTGGGTGGAGAAATATTACGTTGCTGAATATAAATTCATTAAATGGCTAATAGATGTAATCAATGGCTTATTTGACCATGCATAAAAGTTTCAGCGTACTATGGAGGACGCATATTATCCAATCCTTTTCACATGTGTTTTCTCTAAGGTAATCAGAACTTCATTTAACGAAATGCCGGGGCACAGAGATTCCTTTCTCCAATTATAGTTGAAGAGCAGAGATCAATCGAGCATATACTCTTTCTTTACCTTTCTCCGGCAGGCAGAGATTGCCTATTACTCCACTGCCATAAATTACACTTTCAATCGAAAACATTTCCTTGGACCCAATTCAGTGGTAACTCCATAAAACCATGTCAGTTGGCAATTGGCATTGTAATTGGTGTTTATACAATCTAAACCATAAGTTAATTGTGTAGCTTATTCTTGGTCAAAATCCCATTCATATGAAATGTCTAAAGCTTTTGTTTCCTATTTTAAACATCGATGCATAGATTAACATTTCCAAACTATGGAGCACTAGATTTGATTTCGCGAGGAGATGAATCCAAAGGACCAGTTTGACGGAGAGAAACTAGGAACTGGAACTGCTGATAACTACTGGAGGCCTGATTATCGGCTTACTTACGAAAGAATATTTAGTTTTATTGAGTTTTAAGCATCGACATGATTGATTCCTAAGGTTTTTAGTAATGAACATTGTTCCAGATTCAAATCTAAAAGAGCCGTTTGGTTGACTAGATCCATAATCAAATGTTGAACGTGATTTCAATCACTAAACCTCTTATCTTCATGTAAGCAGAGTTAAGTCCGGATCAAGAAGGCTTAAATTCATTCAGTTCTGGATTTTTGGCATGGTACTCTTGTACTTTACGATCCGGAACAGAATCGCTTTGGTTGAGTTTCTATTTTCTATAGTAGCAATAAATATGTTGGGATAAAAGTTCTTGGCAGCTTTGAAGAATTATGGCTTTCCCTTTACTGCTTCAGATAGTTCAGATCCCCATGACCTATCATAATAGAGAAAATAGTTCTTCAAATTTCCGACCACTGGTAAAGATTTGTCGGTATGAAGTTGTTGAAATGACACTATTGAACAAGAGGGTTTGTTCATTTTCCGAGATAAAATGTTAAAATAGTTAAGTTTAAAAGAGTTAGAGTTTAAAGCACCCTGGTGATACCAGCTGGGGAAAGGACTTATTGCAAGTCTTATAAAGTAAATCAATTTCATTTTCTGTGGCTGGTATGTCTGATTTCTGGAAATGTTTTTTAAAGGTGAATCAAATAAATTCATCTGATTCATAAACATAAATTAACAAACTGAACAGCACATTCAATTCCACCCGGTCGTCCTGTCGAATACCCTCGATTCAGCCCTGCCACTGCCGATGAGTTCACTGTCAGCGATAGCGAAAACTCATCGATAACGAACTCATCGATAGCGAAAACTCATCGATAGCTTAAACTCATCGATAGCGAACTTTTTTTGTTCGACAATAGAAAAGGCTGAATATTGGGTATTCGACTGCCCGACACGGCGACCGGGCAGACTCGAATGTGTTCTTATTGTACCTGCTTAAATTGCATTTGTATTTATTTAAACTTCCTTGGAAGGTTTGCATATCCACAACTAAAGTACATTCTGTATTATTTCGAAAAAAGTTATGGTTCGATGTTAAAATTGACAGAGAACATAAAACCTTTACAACCTGGTAACCTAATGAGGTTTCTTTCTAGTTTGTGAACTCGGTATAATCTAGAAGTACATTTAATTCGAACGTCAAATACAGATATCCTATCTCAGAGGCTATGGAAAAGTGACTATGCCAACCAATGGTTAGGCACTTTTCTACACATGGGGGCGACTGTGATAAGCCGGTGACGGCTTCGGCAGCAGATTGACCAGGTCTTATGAGTAATGGTCATGAAACCCTTCAATACATACATACATACATACATATCTCAGAGGCACTAAAAGCTGATTTCCATGACCTTTGTATCAACTAATCATTCCAAAGAGCTTTATGAAATCATGCAAGTCTGATTGCCAATCTGTATTCTAGGAGATGAAGATGTTGTTCATTTGAAACAGTTGAACGCTTTGGTACATGAGGGACCAAATATTGAAAACCTTTCTGTTATGGCGTTTCTATATTTATTTATGTTCCATAAGTCATAATTTGAATATAACTACTGCGTACATCCATCAAAACCGGTTTGGGATTAGAAATCAAAGAACCAAAATAATTAAACACTGTGTCAAAGGCATAGTCCAACCAAACCCAAACCTCCCAAGTTCCAAAGTCAGCGTGATAGACGTCAACAAAAGGCAATCCCTTTAGAGATCACAAGGATGCCCTTGTGGTTCCTTTGCCACCAGATTGGACCGGGTTGGAAATTATTTCCATGTGCTACTATAGCCCTTCATCGGGAACTGTTAGGTGGGTTCTAGAGAAGAGTTGATTTGAAATGGAAATTGTAATTCACTTCCAGGATGACATGTACTGTGATAAATAGGCGGTGTTAATGTCAGCGAATTTTATTTTTTCTCAGTATAACTTGTGGACTTGCGGCATCCTCCAAATCTCATCGCGAAATGTGAGTCTTCCCTTTCGGTTTTGAGTAACCTTTTCTGCAGTACTTTATACTACTACTCTTGCCTACAGGGACTTACTATATTCTGGATGGAATGCAATGCATAAGAGACTTTGCAATTTACTACGAGACCTCTGAAATTACATGTAGGTTGACCCTCCATTACCACTTTTCGTCTAGTGCATTATACGTAGCAATCTCAAGTATACTTGGCACTTTATCCCTTTTCACACTTTTAACCTACGTACCACAGTATATCATCTGAGTGACACCGTTCTAATTATGAGAATATACTTCATTTCGGTATCAAGCCAATGAAACGCAATCCTATTTCATTTATCCTCATCGGATTTTCGTAAATTCTAATACTGTTTGACTATTTGCAGCGAGTTGTTGACATGCAGTAAATCTCGAATATCTCACTTCATTTGTCAAAGGCAAACCATGGGAGAATCTCATAATGTAATTCTCTGTTCAATTGTAATCCGATCGGGCCGTGTCATCAGTCATCAAGGTTCCATTTTGGGCGTGATCTTATTCCATCTCTAATGAGACCTGTCGTTGAATTACATAGTTCTATGAGGTAAATAGTGTAAAATCTAAAAAGCCCTATGAGGATCGGGCCCCTATCATAACTAGACACCTAATAAAAAAGCGCATGCCACCAGCTCGTAAGCGGTATGAGCTTCCATTATTTTCTAACCCGAAGCATAGAACATCATCAAATTATCGAAATTCATAATCTGCACGTCCTGCATAACACCCCAGAAGTAAGCAAGCACGCCTATATCCGTGCTTGACGGCCTAGTGACAAAGAACAATAATTACATATATACTCTATTTGTAATATACGTTTTGTTGCAGGTGAAACTCCCTTGTCCAATTTCATGTGCAATTCTACAAAAATATTTACCATCCATATTATCACCCCTGTTGAATAAACCGGGATATGCAGATGATTCACATGTTTTTCGGTTTAAATTGTCTATACAGAGAAATCTATAAACTTTGGAAAGTATTGTTTTATTTCTAATGTAGGATAAAATGCAGAAGAATGCCCTTTTGTATTTGTCCAGTAATGAAAGCATCCATATGTGTAGTCTCTCTGTCCCGGAGCAAACTTAAACCTCTTAAAATTCAAGAATTCTTTTTGGATATCAAGAATAGTGGATGAATAGAGGACAAGTGTGCAAGCTATTACGAAGTTTTTATAACTCACCTTTGTGGCCGAAGAAATCCTACACTTGAGCACATTATCGCAAAGGGATTTAACAGCCGACGAAGCTGAGACCGCCGGTCTCACATTCCTTTCTGGAATCCGGGCTCTTCTGTCTGGAAAGAGCCCTGGACTTTTTTCCTGGGTATGGAAAGGGACATTGAAGTCAGGAGCAGTACTGCAGTGTGGTGCAGACGTAGCACGATCGGCATAGTAATGGGTAATACCCAGGGTGGAATGTGTACCGAGTCGGGACAGGCTGTATTTCTGTCGTTGTACAGTGCTACTTGTTTCAGAATGCTAGGAGACTTTGTAATCTATAAACTCTAAGGACTATACTGACTTACTACAACTGGGTACTACATGCTCAAAAGGATAGTACACTTAAACATTGTGTGTACATGTATATATTGTGTGCAAAATATTGATCAACCCTTTGGCTTGCTTTTACTTGCTCAAACCGTCTACGCCTCCATGCCCCACATATGTATCTCTTTTCGGTTAGATGTAGATCAATAAAAGTCTCTGCTGTTGATATAGCCATGCCACACCGGGTTAATTCCTGACATACTAAAGCGTGAAGGCAGAAGCATCAGCCTCTGAGTTTATATAATTTAAGTATAGATACATATCTTTTTTGCTAGGCTTAGTATACAAAAGCTATGAAAGGATGAATCACATCGGTTAAACGTTCATAGAATCTTGATTGAGGCAATCCCCTATTGTACCTGATACTTATTGTCAGCCCTCTAGATTGAGATTTGTATGAGGGATTTGACAAAAGGTAAAAGAATAGAGGAAGAATGGATTGATACACACTGGGAGAAGTGGGTAATCCTTGTGATCGATGACGAAATGTGTGACGTCAATAGACTCCTCGTCTCCGAGCTTGGACTTCGGAACCGAATCCGGGTAAAATGGATGGAATGAGATTAAAGGTGGAGCTGACTTTCTCTCCGTCCTGTAGTGCTTTTTCCGCTTGTCTACTTACTACAGCTTCTTGTACTATTTGACTAGGAGTGAAAAAGGAGGGTGCTGAGCCCGATTCAGCTCTGCTTTAAGAACACCAGTCCGTAGGATGACGTTGATGGAGAAGTTTTCACTTGGGTAGGATGATGATGCCCGTTACTTACTTTCCCTATGAACTACAGTGGTGCAAAGAAAGCATAGCTTAGTAAGTTTCATCCTCCCCGTACTCGTTCTCGACTATTGTGGTAAACGAAGAAGACCGAATCAGATCGGTGGTCTGTCCTTTTTCTCGGAGCGAAAGCCAAAATCTCACAATTGGACTGAGTGAAGGATAGGAGTGCTTATTTAAGGGAAACAAAAGTGAAAGTAGTAGTGACAATGCAATTGAGGAGGATAAGTTGAATGGTCAGTCTTCGAGAAAATGCACGGGAAGTTCGACGAGATTTACATTTCATCACAAGGTGCGGAACTAGGATGAAGTTGTGAAATTTACTGCCAAGATAGAGACAAGGTGGTTCTAATTGTTATCTAATTCTAGAGTATAATTAAATACTCAGAAATTTATTGTTTACTATTTCACCTTATTTATCAACGTCTTCAAAAAAAATTAGCAGAATGTGGAGGAATCCCAAAGTAGAAATATCCCTTCGAAAGCTCCGAAATTATTTCCCCCTAAGAGGGAGAAAATATCTATGAAGACTTTGAGTGGGATCTTTGGGGAATAGATTCTAGAGTAAAATCAATCAAGTTGTGTTAATGAAGAGCTGATGACTCGAGATTTGGATCAAGGTTTTAGTGAATTTTTAGTTCCATTTGTGTCATTGAACCTGGAGATTAGCGTATTTAAAATAAATACGAATGATGAGGTAGCCAAAGAGGAAGAGGGAACTGAAAATAACGACTGTTTGTCTGGCCATGCATCTGGGTGTGAAAACAATATTCCATCTGGGGTGTACCTGTGCTCAAGCAGCCCATGATTACATTAATGTAATATTTATCAAATGCACTTGTTCCCCCTGTTACGAGTACAATATATTTGGATGTAATAGGAAGCACTGTAACATTTGTTTTGATCAATACTGGTGGTGGAAATCTAAAAGTATAATCGATTGGGAAAACAGACTGTGGTTCAATCTCCACCAGAAACACCGACAATACAATTATTACTTTCTAATTAGTTTCAGTCAGCTACCGTTTGCCGTAATACCTCACCTTGCCTCATCTACTTGCGTCCTTTTCGTAGAGATAATTAAATTTATTGTCACCGCTGCTGTTGTATTAACTTTCCATTTTGTGCTGGAATACTTTGCCTCAACTTTTGAAATTATTCAAGCCGTTCATCTCATTCAAGCCTTCTCTTTCCAATCTCTTACTGCTAATCTACAACTGTACAATTATAGAGAAAGATCTAAAAACTCAATATTCACCTATGGTGAAGCACATGTTTTAAAGACAAAATCGGATGTACTTCTAAGGCGGGTACAACAGGGCTTGTTGCTTCAACGTTCAAAAGCACAAAAGCTTTCCACCTTTAAGCAAGGCGACGGGAATCTAATAGGAGTTGAAGAATGTCATTACTTAGTGTCACTGGTAAGTCCTTTTAATTGTAATGTATTTATTTCATGAAGAATTATGCAGATTTTATGCACGGCCAGGAGGAGTAGACAAGCTTCGTGGTTTAGTACCGAAAATAGAATTTTGTTGTGTATCCGAAATCAGTACTTCAGATTCGGATACAAGAGGAAACCTAAAAAGAGAAATAAAGAAAACCGTTAGTGGGTCATCTTATTGATATTAGTCAGAGACTTTGTTTGCTAAAAAAGAAGCCGACTAAAGAGAACTTTTGCACAAGGAGTCTACTATTTGGAGTTTTAAAATACTTTTTAAATTAAATAATACTCTAAGAATGTTTTATGTTGGATGGAAGACAAGGAGTTATGGATTAAAATTTATGATTCATTTAGTTTTTAGTAAATAACAACAGATTTGTTTGCATCTTTGCTCATTCCCAATTGAATTAATTTAGTGCAGAAAAGATTCTTCAATCTTTTAATTAATCTCAAATCTTATTACTTTAAATTTAAGTATGCAAGGGCTAACTAGCAATATTTGTATTATAAAACACACAACACTTGTCTCTTTATACGCATATTCGGTAAATTTCAAACCGGCAAATGACTTCTCAGAAACTATAAATTGGGCATGAAATTAACATTGCAAGATTTGTAAGTTGAATTAATTTTGTCTTTCTCATTTATTTTTACAGTAAAGAAAGCTCAGTTTGTTGGAGCTCAAGGTAAGTCTCTACTTTACATTTTTAATTTAGTGTATTTACTTTGTTTTAAATCATCGTAACTCAAGCACAAATGCAAATACTGTCATTTCAAATCTAAAATAAATTTTACTGACCTTATATAGGCAGCCCTTATTGAATCAGTTGTCAAAATCGAATCAAATTGAACCTGGGCAAACTTTTCGTAAACTCAAGTGATTGTGCAATAATCTAATAATTCAATTCAACTTTGAGCTGTCTAATCCATTTTATCCATTTGGATTTTAAAATTGATGATCCAAAAACAATGAAATTGCTGATTAGCAGCATATCTTATTCATTCGTCGTCCCTCTACATTCTTATTTCAGATGAATGCCTCAAAATACCATTGACTTTGCCAAATCCTCAATAATTCCTGGCATCCATCTCTTGGAATGTTTTATTTTTGAACAAAAGCAGCCCAATAACAGTAATTGGATGAATTAATCCAGTTTGAATGACAGCCTGGAAACTTTTAATGAAGCGTAGACTGTAACAGTTAGGTGACTTCAGGTCTTAAATGTCCTGCTGGCATCATATCGTATCAAATTACAACCCCTTACTCACGACCAGCTTCTAAGAATGATTTCCGTCCATTGATTTTTGTGTGTGTCCCTTTCTTACTTTTGCAGCAGCTGTTCAATGGAATTCCTATGTCACTCTCAAGCTACAAAATGTCAAGTCCACTACAGTCACCGTTAAGGGTGCCACTCCGAGTTGGGAACAAGACTTTCTCTTGTAAGATCAATTTCTCTCAACATTATTTTATTGTGTCCTCCTGGTTGTTTTTTCCTTCTGGCCTGAAGTACTCGGGAAAGTGTAGAGCTAGTATTCCTCTGACTTGGTTTCTTATATCCAAGTCATACTGTCGTCTTTATCACTTGGCCCATGATCTTTCATCTCCAATTACTTTCACTACTTATCTTTCGACAACTCCTGGCATGATTCATATAGCAGACAATCCACCGCCCAGGTTCTTTCATTACACATTTAATTCCCCATTTATCCGGCCTACTTTCTGCTGCAAGTGATTTGTAATGTAGACCTTTACTCTAATTTCAACTCATGTGGAGCTAACAATTACTCTTTGTCTGAGAGTCAGCTGAGATCAATTTCAGACCGTTTGACATACTAGTTATAATTGTTTTAATTTTTTAATTGGAGGCTTTACCAAAACAGTTGGGTAGATACTAGTAGATGCTACCGCAACATAAGTTGGTTTGCTACTTGACAGGGGTTTTGGTTTCAGGATTCTCTGTAACAAATTTCTATCTACTCTGTCTCTGACAATCTTAGTTTATTTAATGATAATTTTAAATTGGGGTTCCTGCTAGTTGAAAGACATGTAGCAAACTTTCAATGCGCAAAGGAAAAGATTTTGGAATTTTAGTGATAAGATTCTCAAAAGTAAATTTTAGCTCGGATTTTATCCTTGTAAGTGTTGTAAGTCACAAGGATATGAATTATTGTAATGATTTTGTCGTCAACTGAAGGAATGAAAAACACAACTTCAGTCCCTAAAATATTTATGAATTCCGTGAACACAAGAACCCAAGGGAAAGCAGCTTATTATCTTTACTGTGTAGAGAGAAGTTTGTTCTGTCCTTTTTGAAACCATTTTTATTTATGGATAAGATGTACAACCGGAGATAACAAAAAGGTTTTAAAAACTATGGCTTTGAAATTTCAGGAGCACCATTCACATTAAAATAAGGTTCAAATTTCATTTCATTTTCATTTCATAATCAACAATGAAAATTAAATATTACAAAAAATTGCAGCTCCTTTGATCTTCAATCAGAAAATTTCCACTGTCGCCTGTCAGGGAAATCGATTAATTATGAGCTCAAATCCAATAATCAACTATATTCATATAAAATTTTGTGTAAACGTCATTCTAAAACCGAAACTTCAAAAGGCAAGTAAGAACTATTCAGGTTTTCGTAAATAAATTTTTTACTGTTCATAAAGATTTCATTAAGACTTAAAAAAAGGAAGTAATTTAAGTCACCTATATTTATATTTAATTTCACCGAATAATTAAATAATTTGCATGCATTTAATCGTAC
>JAQFYM010000248.1:0-88838 GCA_034694785.1 Agrenia bidenticulata
GTTTGGTCATTTTGGGGCGAATAGTTATTGATGTCGAAAGCGGGCCGGAAAACCATCCTAGCGTTGTACTAACCTTTGGTTATTATTTTAAATAAATTGCTTTCAAAGGCCAGCTACTTTCTTATTCCATCGTATGTATCCTTGATGCAACTAGTAATCAAATTCTAGTGCTGTTAAGGTTCTTGACTAATCAAAGCTATTTTATTTTACCCATAAGAATAAGCCCTCTCTTTTAAATTCTAACCCGATATTAGAAGCACTTATAAGTTTTAATCGTCAAATAATGGATACAACTTTTTCTGCTGAGTATTGCTCAACTCTACTAACTGAGTTAGGTAATATTTGCAGCCCACTAGTTTTTTGAGCATGCAATTTGATGACAAGAAAGTTGATCGATTTTTACCATAGTAAGAAGAAAAATTCAAAATTCAACGACAGTTCTCTTACGAATCCGCTGCTATAAGCTTCAAGTTTAAATCCTCGTAAATCAATACTTCGATCGACTACATAATCTACATTATGACTTTTAATAGGTAACTATAATGATAGTCCGATTCGGTGATTGCTTCTTTTAAGTTTTGTTTTAAAATTATAAATGTAAAAAGCTGCAAACTCAATGAATATGCATCTATTTATTTAATCTACATATAAATAATAATTTATTCACTATCTCAATAAAAAAAAGATGTTCCACATCAATACTTTCTGTAGGCACACGGCCAAATAGGATAGTACAATACCAACACATTACCAACCATGATAATAAGATATTACGATCGATGAGAGACAGTAAATAGTAAAATAAAAAAATTATTTACAAGACTATGTCTACAATACACCCAAGGTTTCTCTACATTTCAAGCCAAAGTATAAAAATCCAAGAGTGTAGCGATGGGAAAGATAGAGGCATACGTAAGGGATATCAAGTGGAACATACATGTCAAGCAGGTTAGTATTTAAAGATGCGAAACTGACTGTTTAAAGAATACTAAGCACATACATAAGACACGATCAACGTCACGTTTTCATGCTACAAACGCTTCATTTGTATTCTCAAGATGTTGATTAATGGAAAGATTTTTTAGCCTGTAAAGCCTGCAGGGCTTTTAATTTTAGATAATGCCAACGAAGCTCAGATTTGCAAGCTCACAAAAACTGTGATTTGCAAATATCCTTTAGCCCTCCCATCTTTACAGCAGAAAGGGACGATAGGGTTGGATCGGTTGGATGGATTATACAACCACTTGCTTCTAAGTTGCACAGCATATTCGTTTTTGTACAAGACAGAACTTTCCTAACAGATCTGCAGAGTGGTTATGGTATCAGCCAAGTTGGCATGAAGGAGTTTAATTGGACCAAGTTTTCCTTTGATTCTCTGTGTCCAAGTTGTTCCAAGAATTTCCCGGTTTTACAAACAATAATATTGACTTCCTTTCCGTCCTTTCCAGCTTGAGGAATATCTTTGAGATTAAGTTCTAATAGTTTGTTCCATGATTTCCAGAAAGTAGTGCCATGACCATGAACTGAATGAAACCGGGGCTACAAATAAGGGATTTTTCTATCACTTTTCCACAGTTCCATCTCCACCCTCTGAGTTCTCACACAATATGATGGGCCCTGTTATCAAATTACTCAAAAGTTTCCCGAACCTTTTCCAGCCTTCAAAATGCGGGCGAAGGAATACCAAGTTGAATGAAGAAGAAGACTACGATGACTCCCTTCATCTTCCTCCATTGCCGAAACAGAAGTCTCATTCGATACCCCCACCATTTTCTGGCCCTGTAGTTCCAGTGATTCGAATCCGGAGAGCAAGGTCATTGAAGAATGAAAGTCGAAATCGAGACATGACATTTTCTTCCAGTGAGAATGACCTCGCTTTTTTTAACAAGAATCTCAGGGAGGAAAAGTCCTATTACAAAAGCAACAGCAACAGCAGTATTATCAAAAGTTACAATTCCAATTACAAAAACATATCTTCCGATGGTGTTAAATCAGGGGGTGTCAAAGTGATGTCCACCTCAGACGTTCCAAGGATTGTTGCTGAGGTCATCGACGCTGCCAGTGTCAAAGGCAAAGTGGTTGAGAGACAAATGGTCAGAATTATCAACGGGGCGGATCCGTCTGTACAAAGCCAGGTTTTGCTGAACACCAAGACATCCCAGCCCTGGAAGGAACTGGTCAAGGACCTCGGGATGGCTGTCAAGTTACCACGTTCCAAGAAGATTGGAAATAGGATGGAGACTCTTTATGGTCGACAGGTGAGAATGGAGTTCCTTAATCCTTTTTCATGCAGTAACTTTTATTGCAGCTTGCTCACGTTACATTTATAGTGGTTGTTGTCCATTAAATAGACACGGGGTACTTTACACGGGGAATGTTTTATTACCCAACTTGTCTGCTAGTACTTGTAATTGAGTTTGCTGGAAAAATATAATATTTCATGTCAGCTCAAACTATAAAATCTTGACTAAATTATCCCTCCATGATTTTTTATTAAAAAAATAAACAACTAGTACATTTTAAATTGCTTGTAATGTGTATCGATTTTGGCTGATTCATGGTTATGTATCATCAGGGAAGGGCATCAGTTTATGGCTGATCAGGATTAAATTGGATAGCCCTGAAAGCTTGTAAAATAGGCAAAATAAAAAATTCATGAGGAAAATGTCAAAATAATTCAGGTCCAAATCAGCATGCTATTTTTCCTACGTGTGTCTACTTTCATACGTTCTAAAAGTTTTTCATTCACAGAACAAATATAAATTGTTTTTGAAATTATCAAACTTTTCCATTAGCCTTTCCGACGAACAAAACTAAATGCCCTTGCCAAGTCACAAATCATTAAAATGATATTCATATACATCCAGAATTATGTAGCCGCAGCCGTAATTAATACATCGGAAAATCCAGAAAATTTAGCAAAACACGCAGATCTTTCCAGAGAATCCATGATGCTTATAATAAAATTTGTATGAATCCTGAAAACTACTAAACTAACGCCAAATTTCCTTGGGTAATTTCAGGTTCAGAGCTACTCTCAATTAAGAAGTGAATTAAAAGTGGGAAACAATGCATATTACATTTACGCTGACAGTGAAGAGGATGATGACTCTCCCATGGTTCCTAATATGCAACACCATCGTCTGTCACTCGACCCTAATAATCATTTTATACCTAACGATACTTGTTCAACTAATAGCCGAGTTAGACGAAGCAGTAGCAACATTTCCGCCCGTTCCAGGTCCAAAATCGCTCTGTCTAAAACCCTGTCCAATTCTTCATCCGAGTTGTCCATGCCTGCATCGTCTTCAACGCTAAATGTACAAAGTCCACGACGTCGTCATCGACGAAGATCTCATACTCCTTCTTCCCCGGTACTGGAGCTCCTCGATGGTCAAAAGCCCCCTCTGCCTCAACAAAGGAAAAAATCTGTCTCACGGTCTACTTCTCCAGCTTTCCACAGCAATAACCTAGAAGTTCGATCTGTACACTTTTACTAATTAATATTTTATCACATCGTTGTCAATCGACAAGAAATGACTGATAGTTCATAGAATTCCATAACTAACCTTAAGCATTGTAGCACATTCGAACTATTTTATACCGGAATTTAATTGTAACCTTTTTGGATTATTAGAATAGAATATTTCTTGTTATATTTTGTGTGTTGATTGCACTCATTCTTATACCTTGCAGCTTGATAATACAGAATCTGATTTAAAAAGACTAATCATGATTCATTATTGTACCTGTCAAATATGTGCATTTATATAGCTTAATACGAAGACCCTATTTACAAGAATGCCTTGTATCCAACAAATTACACACAAATCTTATGTATACAATGACATGTTTGAGAACAGTTTACTGAAATAAATAAACAGTTTACTCCTACAATTATAACAATGGGCACTAAGAATGAATTGATTTTATTTTCATTCTGGAAGTATTGATTCATTAAACTTACAAATACAAATAGCATTTATTTAACAATTCAAAGCATATTGCTGAGTTATGATTATGACTATATATAGACTCTGGCAGCAAATACTAGATTACTATGAAATGCAACAATGGGATAATAATACATAAGTCATAAGACACAATCTTTGTAGGTTCACGGAAACTACTTCTACTCGTAATCGGTCATTCTAATGAAGCATGCTATTGAGTTCATTGTGTTACCATGTCTGTAAATTCTTATCCTAATTTGCTAAGAGCGAAATTGTTTATTTTTGGAAGAGTATCTGTGGACGAAAACTGCTCTGTTAGGTGTCTATCACTTGAAACAGTTTTGCTTTACATTTTTTGTAACTGTTATCTGAGCAACTAATCTCAAAATAGTGTTTGAACTTCATTCGTTGAATCCTTGGTAAAAATCCATCTTCATGCAATGCTGTCATCTTATCCGGAATCTGCAATTCATACAAAAAACACCAAAATTAAAACAAGCTGAAGCCAAGAAAAGAGTTTTACGAACGAATGTTAACCAATTTACCTGAAAAGCTTCATACAGTAGGTGCTGGTGTAAGATCTGAGGTTTGCTGTTCTTCGTGAAATAACGAGGTGGTTATATTATTGCTAATATTGGCTGCTCCAACATCTTGTGCATTCACATCCGACGAAGACGTTGTTGATACACCTGGTTCACCAGACGTGATAGTACAGGATGCTGTTTTACTAGAGGAAGCTACCGGTTTGCTTGGCGAGATCGAAGTGACAGCGACAGAAAATGGAGATGATGAACTCGGACATCCAGTGAAATTAGTTTTCGTAAACATGAGCAAAGGCCTTTGAAAGCCCTTCGAGTGGTGGACAGGAGTTCCAAGAGACTCCATGGAAGTAAATCCGACTTCTTTAATGAGAAAGCTTTCAAACTTGTCCGGCATAAATGCAATACTTTTGTACATTTGGTGTATTTTTTCCTGAACATAATGAATCAAAACACATCAACGAAATCCTTTTGTTTAGGAAATCAATAAATCAAATATTTTAACTTACCGTCAGTTTCTTCTTCTTTGAATAGGAAGACCACGGTTGAGGTTCCAAAACAAATTTTCCTCCATCACGCAAATTCATAAAAATTCTTCGGAAGAATCTTTTAAGTGCATCATCTCCGAAATTTAAATGAACCCATTTTGTGACACTCAGACAAATGATCACATCATATTCTGGTTTCACAGTTTCAAGGAGAGCATCAGATGCAAGCACATAGTTTTCCTGGAAATCAAATAGGTTAACATTGATACTTTAATTTTTAAGAAAATTGAATTGTGTTTATTATAACAATTAACATTGATGGAACTTACGTGAGCAAAGGAGACATTATAAGGGAACGGCTTAGGTGTTGATTCACCACTTCCAGATGGTGGTTGCATAGCTCCATAAATCAGAGGCAAACTTCTTGGAAATACTACATTCTTGTTATCCGGATCCCTGGTCATGTAATGTTTGATATTTCTTCGAGCTACTGTCACCAGTGAGAAGTCAATGTCAATTCCATGTACCCGTCGAGGTTCGAAATCCCTTGCAATAGATAAAGTGACATGACCCGTGTTGCAACCAATATCCAATATATCCTTTCCTTCGAAATTTGCCTTCTTTAAAACCCATAGCCGAGGATCTGCCTGATCCGGAGTTCTGTACCCATAATATTGACTATAGTTTCCAAATTGGAAAACCTGATCCTTTGGACGATATTTTTTCTCCGTTTCACCTTCGTTTACACCTCCAGTGGTTACGACTTTGTTTTCATGTTTTGCTGATCCACTACTGACGTTAGGTTTTTCTCCGCGCCTTTTTTCGCTGTGGTTATAATTATGATGACCATGATTCCGGCGCCTACTTCCAGGTTGGGGAACAACAGGACTGACAATTGGATCGGCCTTTTGACGAGTCCGCTTCCGGTTAAACGGCCTTTGAAATACAGCCCTTTGCAGTGACATTTGAGGTGGTCTAGAGACAAACATCTGCATCTGTCTTTCAAATGGAGGTATCATCTCAGGTCTCGTTGGGGGTGAGAAGGGCTCCAATTCATGAGTTGGAGTGTACTGATAACATGAGAAACTCGGTGAACCATAATAATTGACGTCATAATCTATATCGTTATCAAATGCAAACGGAGAGGGTGCATATGTGCTACTCAAGGGTATGTACTCACTGGATTGTGAGGGGTAAGTTTCCCCTTGATTTGTCTTTCCAACTGTGTCTGATAAAATAGTTTCTTTGCTTTGACAGGTAGACTGACTTGATTCGGGCACTGATCTGTGTACGTCCGGCTTCAACTCAAGTGTCTCTAGTGTCTTATCCTGTGTACCCTCATCATTATGTTTCTTAGGTTCTTCCAGCTTTTCAACCTTTTTTTCAATGAACCCAATCTGTTTCTTCACTTCTACTTTCTTTTCCACGGATGAAGATTCAACCACACATACACTTACTGGAGGTTCGCTTAAGCTGCGCTTTAAATTCCGGGCTTCCAATCCCTGATGATCTGACTGTTCCGCGTCCTCTTCTTCGTCACTTATTTCCGCTGAGACTCCCTGCTCTGAGATTCGTCTCTTTCGCTTTACCTGCTCGTGTTCATCGTCCAAGCCTTCCGTCAGTTCCGTCCCAACGCTGCACTCACTATCCGTGCGTTTCCTTCCTGTCCGTTTTCTATGCCTGTGTTTCCTACATTTATTCAATCTCACACCAGCTACAATGTCTCCAGGATTTTCTGGTGTCGCTGTGGTGAGACCAAGTGGATCAAAGGGATTCTTTGGGATAAAAACAGGAACCTGGCCTTGAACAGGAAGTGGAGATGATTGAGGAGTGACTTTGTTCAGCTCAGCGCTTATTCTCGCATCTGATAGACTTGCTAAATTCAATGGATCTCTAATGTTGCCTCCCAAAAGAAATTTTGATGGAAGAACTGAAACTTGACGACGAAAGCTTCTATTCTTCTTGTAAGGTGGGATGTAGTTCGCATCTCCATTGTGTGTTGACTTCTTCCGTTTTCGGTGAGGTGCTGAAGGTTTCGGCTTCCGAGCTGTTTCTGTCACTTTGTTTATATCTCGATTAGAAAGGTTGCTGTTGAAGTTGCTGTTGACATCGTCGAAGCATTCATCCCCTAAAATAGACGAACAAATTAATAATTAGATTAGTTTAGATTAGGAAAAAGTAATTAGAAATCCCATAAACTACCATCCTCCACCGGCCTAGAATCATTGAATGAACAATTGACCTTTCCAGAATGTGGAATGATCTCTTAATTAATTATAAATTAATGAAGGGAACGTTCTGGAGGGGCAAATAGTAAATTCTGAGCAAATGAAACAAGCCAATTATGATCATTGATTATTATTTAATCCCAATATTATTTCAGACGATCCTTAACCTTAGGTCTCCATTGAAATGCATAAACTGCATCCTTAAATAATTTAAAAAAAAATCTAATCCCTTAAAACACGTACAAAACGTGAAATATTTATATTTTACCGGATTTTACCCTACCAAGAAAAAAATTTAATCGTTAATCAGATTGCCAATAACTTTTCCCTCTACGGGTTGACGTTTCATTTTCTTCAAAAACAATAACCTAAGGAAGAACCTTACACCTTTCAACTCAATTATATGAAAGCACTGAAAAACTAACATCTCAAATCCGAGGATTGCTCAACCCATAACATACCTTCATTAGGATTCTCGTTCTCAATAGGAGGGTCAGAATCATGACCTCCAGGAGGTCGAGTGAGTTCATCCCCAGGAGACGGCGGGTCCACCCCAATGTTGACATTCACATTGGCCTCATGCTGCACATGCTGATGAAGAGGACGATCTCCCTCCAAACCGGGATTTAAATTCTCCCGCAATTGACTCATGACCACCTTGGCTCCACTTAAAAATTACACTTTTTACCCCCCTTGACCTGGCACAAATGACCTTTGAAGGATCCAGTGGGGTAGATTTGTCACTTATTCCAGGGATGAGAGCGGAGTTGACGAGAATAAGTGTTTCGAAAGTTATTACTATTGACAGGGAGGAGACACACCTATAAGGTTATTGTAGGACTGCTCAGTCCATTATGGGCTCTCCCATCATCCTCTTCCCTTGTTTTGTTGTCCTAGTGGGAGCTCCATTTTCTGCATGTGTTGGCCTCCCCAAACTCATCACATTCCCTTCCTTCCCACAGCTCTCGACTTACAAGCCATAGGTGGCCCAAAGTACTTCTTCCCAGTGCTGCAAATCTCGTAATTCTCTTAGTGTGTATTGCATGTTTTGCTATTATCCTATTTAAGTAATCACACCTCTCCCCCTAGCTATGAATCTGCGTTCAATCTGCGTTTCATTTTATAACGTTGTGCCGGAGGGGTTTCAATTTCAATGCTTCAGAGTACCAATCAACTAACTGTGGATCGGAGATAAGTTAAAGATATTCAAGGATGAGAAATGTTTGTCCGGGGGTTGAGGACGAAATTCACAAGCTAGCCATAATAACTTCTCTACAAAGAGTCTAGTTTGTGGATTAAATATCCATTCATCATTTTATATCAAGTCATTACGTAAGAGGCTGTAGATCCAAGAAGCTCGGACTAACTTAATCAATCCATCACAAGCATCGGTATGTTAAAGCAGAGTATAGGTTTATGAGGTTAATCGTCTTGAATAAAATTGTAAGTCATAGTGAACGCTGTGCACAAAGTTGAGATTAAATTGTAGTGAAACTGAAAGTGATTTCCTATATTTTTATAATAACAATTGGTAATTAATAAATAATTTAATCCGCACACAATATCTCAATGCACCCCATTGTCACATTTCGATCTTTGTGGATCAATAGGAGTTAGTAATTTCGGTTCTAGTAATTAATTCTGTGGTATTTATGAATGATACGTCTGTCAAAATAATTAAAGCGATGCTATAAGAATTGAGTTAATATTTCAGATTTTCCATTCGAAAACTATCTACTTTAACCACGTTCAAATAAACTGAAGGGGGATGAGTCTTAAAAGAAGAGATGTTTTTTGTACCGAAGAATTTTATGATATGCTAATCTAAGGGCATTATTGACTTTCTTTGCATTCTTTGGAAATGCTTATTTTCAATGAGCCGTTGATTGGAAAATTCTCTGAAATATTTTTTTTAAATTCCATAATGAATTAAATGATTGAAATTTACATCTACAGTCAACAGTCAAATAGTTTAGAGTTAAATCCTTCGGTGAAAAGAATTTTATTAATGGGAGTTACATTATTTTACGACCATTTCCAACTATAGAAGGGTGACGTAAAGGCACATTCAAGGTTTTAAAATTACAATCGCTTGGTTGTTGGATTGAGGGATTTAATGCAATAATCAATTTTATTCGAAAAATAAAACGAGCCTCTTAAATGTTGTAAGAATGAGAACTGGAAATACAGTGGACTGGAACTTTTGAGAGCTTGATGCGCCTTGAATTACTGAATGGTAATAATCGGATTTGAACAATGAATGCAACGTGAAATGGAGCCAAAAAAATAATTAAAGAAAATCATTGATAAATAATAAAATTAGGAAATCAGTCATAAATAATTAAAATGAGAAAATCAGTCACATATGGCTTATTTTTGAAATTTATTAACTTTTAGTTGAAATATTCCCATTTTATTAACAAATATTTAATCTGCAATCGCTATAAGAGTGTAAAAATGTTGAGATCGCTTCAAGGAGTTGCTAAGTCTCGTGACGGTATTGTCGTTGACCTTATTGTCGATCATACTGTAGATGATAAGTTCTCCATTATTTGCTCTGCTTCCAATAATTCCCTTAACGAACTCGTTTTTAGGGGCATTCACGATATCCTTCAGATTGACTTCAACTGTTCCAATTTCCTGTTTAATAAAATATTTAAAATAAAAGTTGATATTAAAATTCCAGTATCAATCCTAACTCACATCATCCCTGGTCCCTGTGTCATGATCGACGATGGTGAACTTCAATTTCTGGAAAACAAGATTTATAATTTATTTAAACTGTATACCTCATTATTTTTCGACGACTGCTTACTAAGAATACCATACCTGCTGCCTTCCATTATAAAAGTCTACTTCAAAAACGGCTTCCCAATCAGGATTTTTATTGTTATCAATCACCTCCGTTTGCTGAACTTCACTTGGTGCAAATCCTGGGGATCTGTAGTAGATCACTTTGACAAAGCCATCTGTAAAGAAATTCATAAATAAATATTAAATTAATTCGTTTCAAAAATGCATCAGGAAAAAATAGTTACGGAACTGAACCTGGAAAATCGGTTATTGACACTACTTCAGTGTCGGGCAACTTCCTGCAGGAAGGAATAAATCGTTTAAAGAAATGTCCAGTCTTTACTTTTAAAATATTCGGTGACATACCTGGCAGATAGGACAAATCGTACTCGTACAGGTACTGAGGACGGGATATTAGTTTGTTCTAAGTCTCCATTAGCTGTAGCTTGTGCCAAGGTCATTGCTTGGACCATAAAACAGAGGAGTCGCTGCTTCGAAATCATATTCCCTGATCGATGAATTCTTAAGTTGGATATGACTTTCTCGTTGAAAGACGATGAGAATTATAGAGACCTTTTTGGAACTCTTGTAAAGCTTGAAATTTATAGTCTGCTGAATAATATCTTATTGTTTTGTCCATAATTTAACCATTAAACTTTGGTTTACATTTTCTGAATGTAAGTTTAAAAAAATGAATACCACATTGTTTTCGAGAGCAATTGTGATTTATGAAGCAATTGCCCTTGACAGAAGATAAATAATATTTTTGCAAACCCTTTATTCTATTACTAGAAACTTGTAATTTTGATAAAATGGTTTGAAATAACAATCTTACAATGTCTAATACAAAGTAGTTGGTTTCATAAAGACGTTCAACAACATAGATTAATCTTGGTTTCAAATATCCCTTGTAATGTTGAAAATAACTCGTCCACTATTCCCGACCAAATCCTTTTCGACAACTCCTTCCTCGTCATTGTACAATTCGGCAAAGTAGATTTCTCCAATAGTCCCAATCAGGTCATCCCCGTCCCAATCCGAATCCCAAATTTCGAACCTCAAACGCTAATAAATTTTTGCAATTTAATCATATTTATATTTTTAATTTTTTTTTGTTCATGACCTCGTCGTTTTACATTTGTACCTCAGAAACTCCTGGAGTAAAATTGAAAACCCACGTATCATCCCAATCTGGATTTGGAGTGTTATAACTCACAAGGGAGTCAGCAACTTTGTTGAAAGTTCCACCAGAGCCATATGCATAAAATACGCTTACGTAAGCGTCTGGATCTCCATCTAAACCGTATGTAGGAAATACAACTTAATTTATCAAATAGCTTCTGCGATTTAAACTAGTTATCTGTAATAGTACCAACCTAAGATGTCCGTAGGAGGTAAGTCCCTGAAATCATGAATATATTAATTCAAATAACTCAATTGTGTTTGAAATACTTGAAAGGAAAGAAATAGATTTAAAGATGTGACTACCTCGCAGAAATTGTGAATGTGAAATTTAAAGCAAATGTAACTCCCGATGAGAATATCGTAGCTCCTACGAACGCAATTAAAATTTTGTAACACAACATGATTGAGAAAATCGAGTTAATCAATTGGTTTAAAATTCAAGATTTTAGCATTCGCCAGCAGTGGATACGAAGAAATGTCAATTAAATTGAATAAATGGTAGAAATAAAAGGTGTTTGATTTGGATAGGCTAATTTCTGGTGATCCCCAACCAACCTGGTATCTTATCTGAAGATGTATGCCAATCCTGAACCGACAATTCAACAATCATCAAATGATAAGCCTGTTCCATTTTCTTTGTTAATAATTTATGAAAATATATGCGAGAGTTGCGATAAATTGACAGACAAGTTGACTGACACCGTTTATCAGTGACATGGTTTTAAATAATTTTGGTTACACCTTTCACGATCCTTTGCCCTTATAGCACATGCATCCATAATTTTACTTCCTGGCACAAACTACGAATTTATTTATAACGTACATGACATACTATTCTTTAGTCTATTCGTCTGAAATAACAAATATAAATTTTTAATTTTGTATTAAAAATTTTTCAAAGTTTTTAATAAACTTCTTTCCCAGTTCAAAAGTAGCAGAAAGTATCCGAATAACATTAAGCTTTACAGTTAATATTTGGCATAGACACACAGCTAATTATAGTTTACACATTGCTGCTGTGCGATCCAATTTAAATTTTAAACACATTACTATCATAGGATTTTATTTGTTCGTATTCTGTGTATAACTACTGATTTTTAAGAACATAAAATCTATCCAGCAATACTATAACATCTAGATTACTTAAACTCTTTATGCACATGTTTACATTTCAACTACATTCAAAGATCTAACGTGAAGCAAATGACAAGTCTTTATTCTAAAATGCCTTGACTAATAATATATACGCATTAATAAGCTGGATACTGTGAACCCTCCAAGAATTTCCGAAGCCAATTACAGAAATAAAACATTGGCAAGGTTAAGGCTAATTCTATCCATCCAAGATTTACTCGTTTGCTGTAAGCTGACTTGCGCTAGAAATTTCGCACTAGCAGTCCAAATGTGCTAATTGATCTTGGAGTTTTCTCTCATGCCCTTGTCAGTGTGTGTTCAGTCGAAACAACACAATTATCATTTTTTGACTTTATTTTAAAGTGTAGGTGGATTTATTTATTGATCAAGAATCGATGAGGGAGTTGGAAATGGGAAGAGAGGGCATATTATATTTATAATATCTATCTATAGCTAACATGTGTTTTTAAATTGTTAAAACGGACTCTTAAACTTTCCCTGTAACTTCCATTGAAACTCTGTAGTATATAGGATTTTACTTTTCCCAATAAAATGTTGGTGATAGTCCGGGAAAGTTGATGGATATTCGGGATGGGAAATCCAGGGATAGAAAACCCTTTTACGGGGAAGCAACTACTTTGGCATTAATTATTAATGTTTGTGCTGTATCATCAATTAAAAAAATACAACCCATTTACTAACTAGGCTGACTGTGAACCTGTTGATATTTTTTAATTCCTCTGATTCGTACATCCCGAGATTTGTCGACTAATAAATCAACTAAACAGTCCAAATCAATGCTAGTGCATGAAATACATGCATCGGCAATGTCTTTGTTAATCGGTTTGGAATCCTCCATTATAAGTAACCCAAGATTCTTGTAAAGGAAAAGTTATGTTTGCTTTCAAACTTCAGAGCAGTCCTTGGGGGACACCGGCCAGGTTCGAAAGGGCAAGATCGGACGAGCTTCGAAAAGTTTTTCAAAAGGTTTGATTGCACAGTATTTTAGAGATTTAGAGCTAAACAAATCTTATTTCATATCATCTGGATGTTCAGTCTCAATCTGTTTCAAACTATATGAATCTTTTAGTACGCTTCAATGGAACTGGATGGAGAATGGTTTATGACATCAGAAGATTTTATCCGCAAGTTCTTGGGACTTTTCAACACACCGGATTATCATACAGAATCTGTAAAAATACTAGCAGGAATGATTGACACTACCAAAAATGGATTAATATCGTTTCCAGAGTTCCAAGCATTTGAAGGACTTCTCTGTGTACCTGACGCGCTTTACAGTAAAGATTTGTGAAATTAAAATCCATCGAAATCAGTTTGCTCTTTATGGATTAATTTGATGGAATGGAATTTGTTGCAGACACGGCTTTTCAGCTTTTTGACAAAAATGGAAATGGCTTAGTTAGTTGTAATGAGTTTGAGGAGATCATTTTACAAACGACTTTACAAAAACAAATCCCATTCAATCTTAATGGTCAATTTGTCAAGCTTTACTTCGGGGAGAAGAAAAACAGGGTTGTGACTTATGCCGAGTTTAGCCAGTTTATTCATGTAAGTTATTTTTCAAAATTCAGTCATAGCCTGAAAAGTTTGAGCTTTGCACATAATATCTGTAAAATATTCTGCAATATTTTCAAGCAACTATCCAAAATTTTTAAATACACAGGATTTTCATGAAGAATACGCAGCGGAAGCTTTTCGATGCTATGATAGTGACCGAACAGGAGATATTAGTATCGACGACTTTTGCAAAATTATGACCACAATTAGGTCCCACCTTTTGACCCGGGAGGTCAAAGCAAAATTAAAAGAAGTAAGAAAATATATTAAAAATACTTTTTCAAATCCATTTCAAAGCCATGGCTTTAATAATATTTCCAGATCGTAAGAAATGTGACGGGAACAGAGAAAGTCTCCTTTCCCTTTTTCGTTGCATTTAACGCAATTCTCGCAAATATGGAGCTGGCAAAAAAGGTTTACCTTCTAGCCTCGAAAGGTGAACGAGTTCGGGAAATAAGGAAAGAAGAATTTCAAGCTGCCTCGAACCTCATGAGCCAGATAACTCCATTACAATCTCAAATCTTATTTCAATTATCGGATTTAATCCACCAGTCTCCTACAATCATCTACACAGACTTCGAAAAAATCGCCCCAGAGCAGTATTACCGAAAAGTTAACAAAAGAATCGTAAGTTTCCTAGATCTATTTTGGGTATATTATCCGTTTATCAAATCATTAGAAAAAACTAATGGACATTCCTAATTCTGTGGTGAAGCTAAATATCAAAGCAGTAGAAAATCCAGAAGATCGAAACGCTTTCACCGAAGTTTTGGAAAGTGCCTATCGTTTTACAATCGGAATTGCTGCTGGAGGTAAAAAGTGCATTGATTTCTTTACAATTCAATTCCATTGTTTTAGAAAATACTTACATGTTTTTTTAAACAGCGAGTGGAGCGGTGGTGGTTTACCCAATGGATTTAGTGAAAACAAGGTTACTCTTTAATTTCCTCGTTAATATATCATATTAAGAAAATGCAGGAAAAATAAAGAAATTAACTTATCAGGATGCAATTGCAACGCCCTACGTCCGATTACAAAGGCCGACTGTACAGAAACAACAGAGAATGCTTAAAAAAAGCTTTTAAGAACGAAGGCATGGCTGGGATTTACAGAGGACTTGGACCGCAAGTTGTGGGTGTGGCTTTTGGCAAAGCTATTAAACTTACCGTAATGGGTTTTCAAATTTTAGAATACAATGAATTAATTAGACACAATCTGGTGGACATAAAAAATATGGAGTGCATTCGAAATAATAATGCAATATTTTTTATTCTACAGATTAATGATTATATTCGGGACAAATTCATGAATAGAAAAGGACGTGTTCCACTCCCAGCTCAAATATTTGCTGGAGGTTGTGCTGGCTTTGCAAATGCTATTTTGACAAATCCCGTCGAAGCAATCAAAGTTAGAATTCAAGTTGCTGGAGAGTTTGACCACAGCGCCAGGCTAAAAGCGGGTACTGTAGTTAGGCATTTGAGATTTTCTGGACTCTATAGGGTAAACATTATTGCAAATACAACAAATGGATTAATCATGCATTTGAAAACCAAGTAATACTAATCATTTTTATAACAGGGGTTGAGTGCATGTTGCTTACGAGATGTTCCCTTTTGTGCCATATTCTTCCCACTGTACGCACATTTGAAAATAAGACTTCAAGACGATGATGGATATAATACCCCATCGTCCCTTCTTATCGCTGGAATCCTTGCTAGTATTCCAGGATCTTTGAGCTCAATGCCATTCGACAAAATTAAGACTCGGATGCAGGTAAACTTGGTAAACATACCAATATAGAGTTCAAGATTGGTGACATTCTTCTACTAAAATGTATTAGGTCGAACCTCCAACCGGGGAAGCTCGGTACGTTGGAATTGTTGATGCTGCTGCACGAATTTATAGAGAAGAAGGTTTTCGATCTTTTTGGCAAGGAAGTCGCCTAATTAAGCCTTCTTCCCAATTTGGTGTGACCCTCCTAGTTTATGAGGTTCTCCAGCGGCTATTCTACATCGATTTTGCCGGAACGTAAGCTTAATACTTAATTAATTACTTAACAAATTTGGTGGATGTACGCTGATTTTGGGGATTTCATTTATATAGAAGACCTAGCGGTTCTGAAGCCACCGTCCTTATAACAGGATTAGAACAAGTAAAATCAGATAATCCAGATCATATCGGAGGCTTTGCTTTAGCCCTGCCTATTATTTCCGGAATAGAAACAAAATTCGGTTTGGTGTTTCCGAAATTTAAACACCAAGTGATACCTTCTTAAATTCCTAATTTTGAGTTTGATCTCATTTCTTAGCCAATTCATAGTTCGATGTAAAAAAACATCCACATAGTTGATTGTGGGATTTTAAATCCCCAATTATTTCAAACGTAATGCTCATGCACACTTTACAATCAGTTCCAAACCAGACATAAACTAGTCAAACAAACAGTGGTCGTATAGATTTAATCGGCACTGGTCAAAACATTTATTTTGCTAAATATTTAGATTATTTAAAGCAAATCTAATACTATATTAATAATATCGGTAGTGAAATTTGAATTAAACTCTTATATTATTAGAAATTCTAGATTACAGGTTATCTGTGATGAGGTGTTCGGTCTGTAGTTTCGTTTATGACCAATATAATATTACTTTACCCATTCCTAATGTTGTGTGACCTGAAACGCCAATGATAAACTAGATACTTAAATAAATTATATTCAAACAACTTATACTGCAAAGGCACTCGAAAACTCGAAAAATAATAATGACCGCTATAAATAAATATTTAATTTCCAACCAAATGTCTATTGGTTCATTTTGATTACTAACAATAAATAATGATTGGTGATTGCGTCATTCACAAGTCCTTCGGTATTACATAGAAGGAGTTCCCTAAAAGTCACTATCGTCAATTCGTGCTACCACTAAGGCCACTAACACAAAATTACATTATCGGTGAATATCAATCGGGATTTTAAGTAGTAAAATTTAAACTAGTTATGATTTTACAGCATTATTTAGTTCTATTAAGCACCTTCTCTGTTAAACTGACAAGTTCTTTCTGATAAGGTGAGGGCTTTAAGTGATTGGCATATCTCACAGCCTCTAAGCAATACTTCTGAGCCAGGAATTTCGTCTCTTCCAATCCATCCGACTTATGCACACTTTCCAATGCCTTGGCTACGTCCCCCGGTTCGGAAAATCTTCTTTCAATTAATTGGTTCAGCTCTGGAAACTTCTGCGCTGCAAATAGTACGGGGGCAGTGGCAAGACCAAGCTGTAAATCTGCCGCAACAGGCTTACCCATCGCATCCGTACTCGAAATGAAATCCAAGAGGTCGTCCACTAATTGAAATGCTATCCCTAAATGTTTTCCGTACTGAAACGCTTTGTCCGACATACCCTCATCTGCACCTCCAAGGATCGCAACTCCTTTACAACTATATGCCATCAGAGACGCCGTCTTATTAAACGTCTTTCCAATGTAATGAGCAAATCTCTCAGTGTTCTCTTCGTTAGCCCCCATCTGCATAAACTCTCCATGTACAAGGTCCTCCAAAACTTGAGCCAGGATCTCTGTCACTTCGTCATTATCCAGTCGTGCAATCATCGCCCCTGCCTTAGCCAGAACATAATCTCCTCCAACAATGCTCTTTCTCTGTCCATACAAAGCATTTACACTGGGCTTCCCTCGACGCTTATCAGATCTGTCTATTACATCATCATGTACAAGAGTGGCTGTGTGTATCATCTCAGAGGCAAGGGCGAGCTGTTTCTGTCCCGGGAGAAGTTGGCTGTTCCCTTCACCCCGAAGGTGAGAGTTCATAGCTCTGGCCATTAAAATGGCTATCATAGGTCGAATCGCTTTCCCCTGACCGTCAAAATAATAAGAGGCCACTTCACACAGTTCCGGTTCTCGACCGGATAATTCCTCCCGGATTTTAATAAAAATATCCTTCATATCCAAATCCACAGAAGACAAGGAAGCTGAGTCAGGTAAGGTTTTCTTCTGCCACGCAGTTGAAGCACTACGTACTAATTCAAAGCTTATGGGTCTTTGTGTGGATTTCCAGATTTTTTGCCGATGAATCCCATTTCCTTGAGCTTTTTTGAGTATCTTCTCAAACAGAGGAAACCCCTTTACAACTAAGGATGATGTGCTGGCCATTTTCGATTCACACTTAACACTAAGATCTCTTACTCCATTCTTGGTGGAATCGATGGTGGATTCTATATATTTTGTACTTTATTTCCTTGTATCTGACATAAGTATCTTCATATTCAGTTTATAGTTTCCTCCTGTGAAATAAAAAGGAAGAGGAATAATGAATTAAATGAATAATCAAAGCTCAAGAAACCATTGATATATCAGAGACAGTACAGGTAAAATAGATTGCTATAATTTTACTATGATAGTGTTTTAATGACCTCAAGTTACCCTAAAGCCTAGTCGTGTGTTGTTTCCAAGAGATTGAGGTCAAGAAGGACACCTGTATCTTGTAGTTCGACGAGCCACGACTGACAAGGAGATGAGACAGAGGAGTAGACAAAAGGGGGAAGTGGGCAGAGATGAAAGAAGATGAATTACTAATTAGGGTTGAGGAATACAGGAAAGTCCCGTAAAAATCCCGTTACCTAAGCCTAAGAAGAATCCCTAAGATCATTCAACATTTTTCGCCAAGATTTACTTTTTCAAATTCTTACTTTTCCCGCATCCTTTTACTCTATGATTTCACAATTCTCTCATTTCTCCGATTTCTCGTTCACATATACAAGAAAAATAATTATACTTTTTTTTAAACTTTGAAACCTTTCCGATTTTTATCGAGACGATTAAATATTTGGGGTGTTAGTAGGTTGGATTCTTCATTGAAAAATATTATGCAGTGTCAATGGTACAGTTAATAAATTATCTAATAGTCTAAAGGTCTAATGAATCTGTACTAATCTGTAGTAGATTCATTGATTTGTAAATAGTATTTAATCTTAATGGCTAGATCTATAGAAATCAAGGTTAAAATGAGCAAGGTTTAGGAGTAAGGAAGCAATATTTTAGTCTTATGCAGTAAAGATAATCATCATATTATTGTCCTTATTGCACAATTGGCATTTTCAGGAGTAGTTTAAGTCTTTTATAATTTCATTGATGAACGACTCTTGTAAAAATAAATACATCTGCGTTAAGTAATTCATACTTTTTAAATTTATTGAGTCTTGCAAGATGTTTCATAGAAGTGTGTTGGCTATATTTAAAATTATTACTATATGGTCATAAGCATCCAGATTTATCTATACACCCCTGTTCATCTGACTAACTAAATAAATGTTATGTACCTTAGTCTTCGAAACGCTGGATCTGTAGTCTATTCTCAAAAATAGCTGTAATGTGGTCTGTTACCCTCAAATAATTTTTTTTTTAAATAATAATAATTATGCCACAAAAGCAAACTTTAGGGTGGATTTGGCTATTGGCCACAGGTTCGGGATCGGGTTGCTAGCGAAAACACAGGGTATCTAAGACTATGAGAGATATGGCACATTTTTGAGACGGGTATTATTCA
The DNA here is from genome assembly GCA_034694785.1 of Agrenia bidenticulata. Classification (NCBI taxonomy): domain Eukaryota; kingdom Metazoa; phylum Arthropoda; class Collembola; order Entomobryomorpha; family Isotomidae; genus Agrenia; species Agrenia bidenticulata. Next base: position 19,458 of record JAQFYM010000248.1, read on the forward strand.
TGTAGGGACTGAGGTGATTTGAGGTAGTACTATGTGTGACCTATAAACTTTGAGTTCATTTCAATCAAATCTCTCGTTTAATGATCGGCTGCATTGATTTAAATCTTAAAATTGCCACTTGCCTCTCCAAAATTGCAATAAATCCCGAAATGTCCCTTAATTCTATTGGAACAGATTTGGCTATCGCTGCTAGTACACTTTCCAGCAGTGTTTCGAGCTTACGATCTGCTCCACTGACAAGCAAAAAAAGTAAGTATGAGGTCCGATTTACAATTACAATCTTTCCTCATATGAATTTAAAAACTTAATAAAAGTTTAATATTACCATAAACATCAACATTTATTGGTCATTAAAGATGAACTGAAACATCCTTCAAGTAAAAATTGGCTGATTCATCTTCATTATGTACGACGAGAGTTTAGCACTTGTAAATCTATCATTAACGAAGAACTGCAGAGATTGAATGGGAACTCGGAATATGCTAATTACGTTTTGGTAATAAAATCATGTCGATTTTTCTTTAAAAATGCAGAATAATTTATCCTGAATGTTTGTTCTTCTCAGGCCTTGATCTACAGGAGTGAAGGGAAGATGCAAGAGTCCCTAGATAAGCTTCAGTTATGTCATGAATTGGAGCCTACAAATGCAAACACTGTGAAGCAAATTGCTCGATCTCTGTACGAATTTGGATTTCGAAACTATAATAGTTTCCATTTCTGTTCTTTATTTTTGAAAAATATATTTAGATTCCTTCTGGGTCGACACAAGCTTGCGGTTGATGCTTATCAAAAGGCTCAAATGCTTAACGAGGACTCTGATTCGGAAACTTACTACAATATGGGAATGTGTTATCTTTTTATGAAAGATTTGGATAAAGCCAAGGACTTTATGAATCTATCTCTGCAAGCGAGAGTATCTCATGAAGCATTTGAAGCGTCTGTCCAGATTGCTTTAGCAAAGCGAAATTTACATGATGCGATAAGCATTTATGAAAAAGCTGCAAGGTATTTTTCCAAGTTTTAAGTGTATTTATGATGTATTGATTTACTATTTTTGGTTTTTCAATGCAGAGTTTTTCCAGAAAACGCAGATATTCTTAGCAATCTCGGAGTTCTTTACATGAAAATAGGTAGGGACGATGCTTCATTCTCAAGACTGGGGTCTGCCTTAGCATTCGAACCACATAATCCCAAAGCTCTTGTTGCAATGGCATCTATGATGCAGGTGATCGTGTGAATATGTTGATTTTTTTTGTTTTAGATGTCTGCGCTGTTATGTAATTTACAATGATATTTAAATACGTTACTGTGTTGTTTCAAGACTCATGAAGATTACGAACACGCCCTTGCCAAGTACAAAGTTGCGATGCATAGTCTCCCGGACTCTGCTTCAGTTTGGAATAATGTGGGAATGTGCTTCTTCTTCGGTAAGTGGTGCAACTATATTTAGTGATGTCGGGTCAATATCTCTAAAGCCACTATCCAAAAAGTCTAAATGTAACTAAAGGCCATGATCTGGTCTATTGAAAGCTATGGCTATTGCATCCCCGAATATTTTTCTTGGGATGGGCTGAATGCATTTTGGATAGTTAGCATTTGGGAGAAAACTTTGGGTTAATGGCTCTTGAGATCAGAGATATATGAATGAAAAATATTTAAAGCTAGATTTAAAATTTGACAAAATTTGACATATTTATGCACCGCACTCCAGGAAAGAAAAAATATGTTGCTGTGAGTATTGAAAACATGTAACGTTGACGGGATTATTTCGTTGATTATAAACATTTAAAACTTTTGTATTAACCGCAGGCGATAAGCTGTTTAAAACGAGCCTACTACTTGTCCCCGTTCGATTGGAAAATCTTGCATAATCTCGGCTTAGCTCATCTTCATATGCAACAATATGCGTCAGCGTTTCATTTCCTCACAGCGTCGATAAATTTAAATCCGGATCAAAGTCACAATTTCATGCTTCTTGGTGGTAAAAATTTTGAAAATTTGTATACAAATGTAATTAATTCAAGTCCTCTCAACATTTGAAATACACAGAGTTCATTTCCACCCCATACTAGTTGCAATCAGTCACCTAGAGGATGTCGAATATTCTCGACACGCCTACGAGCAAGCGATGAAACTTAATGCATCCGCGGTGAATACAGACCCAACAATCTTAGTTCTTAACTATGCAATCTCTCTGTTTAACCACAAGGAATATGAAGAGGCTCATCAGAAGCTATTAGAAGTTTATGGAATGATGGAGAGCATTCCAAGAGGTGCTGTTGACCCTGACGTAAGTTCGTCAGCATTTAAATGTTATAGCTGTGTTTAATGGGCCTAACTCTTTTCGGAAGGTCAAAGAATTCTACAACCGTATGAAAACCGTATTGGGGAAAATGGACTATGCTTTTCCATTGGAAAATGAGCCAGATATTCAAGCGCCCCCACCGGAAGTTAGTGCTGGACCTTCTGATAAGCGAGTCAAGCAGCGTCCTCCACATTCTAAATTAACAAGCCAAAAATCAATGGATAAAGCTGAACTAGAAAAAGATTATGTTTAAATACTTATACAGACTACGTATGAGTATTCTCTGTTTATTGGTTTATTCTGCAGGTACAACTTGTAAATCTATTCCCAATAATGAAACTAAACCCTATTTTTAAAAATTTGTGTCATTTGATTGGGCTCAATAAATTTACTATTCAATAAATTCTGTGACTTGTTAATAAGTAGAAGTATAAAGGGTATTGTTCGGGGATTTAGCCTTTTGTTTGCGAGGAGAGCCACCTCGATGCTTTTCCCGTTCGTATTTCTCTTCATAGTCTTCTTCACTAGTGCTGGACTGATTATGCCTCTGGGTCATTCGGTGTTTTCGAAAGTCGGAGTATTTTGTTGTTGAGGGTATTGCAGATCCCAGCGGTGGTAAGTGACTTCGTGTGTTCTCGTTATTCGAAACGGTGAAGATCTTGTCCCCCGAATTAGGTTTACTACTTGCGGTTGTCAAAGGAGGTAGAAATGGGCTGTGGGACGAATCAATCGTTCTCCCAGATAGTGCTAAAATTGATGTAGACAACAGTTGAATTTTAATTTTTTTTAAATCAACTTCGATTTTCAAAAGCGATTTTTTTATTGTTTAGTTTACCACTGATGAAATGACGTTGTCGATGAATAATGGCTTCCCCTAGGGCCTTCTGCCTTAAACACCGGAGCAACAGGCTCCCCCGACGCTTGAGTTCTGCCTCAATTTCTACAGACATTTTGTTTAATTGGTCTTGTTGGAGTTTGCATAGAAGGCTTAGAATTTCTCTTTGTATCTCAGGCAAGTATTGTGAAGCTTCTTCTTCGAATTGAGAGATTTTCCCACGAACTCTGTGAAGCTCAGTTTCCACATCGGTCCGCATTCGAAGAAGTTTGTCCTGTTCTTCTCGAACTTGCTTTAATTCTGTCATTACTGAATTTATTTCAGACCTCTCGGGATCTAGTTCATCCGGGGATTCTCCTAAGAAATTAAAAAAAACTCTCATGGTACTATCAACGATAAAAATGTGTTTAAAACAAACTCGAAACTTCAAAACTCACCTTCCTTCTCAGAGTCTTTGGCACTTTTGAAATTCTCCCAGTCTAAAACCATCAATCTCAGAATCTCGCAATCCAAAGCTGACTGAAGCATTGCTCCATCCAATTTCAAGAGATCGTTCCTAAGTCTAAATTCCTCTTCAAACAAAGTCGAGATCTGTTGTTTGATTGCTGTCAACTCATGCCGTTCATGTTTGTCTATATAGCCTTCGTGGTAAAGGGGTCCAGTTGTCGAATTCAGTGGCAGTGGCGATGGAACTGAATTCATCGATGGATAGACATTCCTATTATTGAGCCCATAGGACGATGGAGAATCTCGATGGTCCAATTTTGTTTGAAGTCTCCTTACTTCATTTCTCAGTTCTTCTATTATATAACTCGTTTCTGCATTCTGGCCAGGGTAAATAAATTTTCTAACCCGATTTGAAATGGCCCTTGCCCTTTGGCCGTACAGTAAAGTATTTCTTGTTTCTTCTCTTTGCTTGACAGCAGGAGATACATGTGCAATCATTACGGTTTTTGAAGGGCCTCCGAGGGCAGCCTAATATAAAAGATATAAAAACGGATAGATAAATACATGACCTCAATTAACCAATTTTATAAGTTGATTATATGTAATTGACCCATCGATACCTTGAGGAGTCTAGTAAGCTTTGAATCTCGATAGTTAATATACTTATCATCTCCAGCGGCCAGAGCGGTGATACAATTCCCCAAGGCCAGAAGGGATCGATTGATGTGCCCACCTTCACGAAGTCTTAATCCAGAGTTCTGAACACAAAAGACGAGCATTTGATAAAGCGTTTAACAAAAGAGTCAGGATTTCCGTTCTGGAAGTCTTTTGTGATGTAAAACGATCATTTAATTAGCAACCGACCTTTGTATGGGACGCCCGCTCACTCCCAGCCAAGTCGATTAGATAAAGTTTTCCATCAGTGACCTCGCTGTCATCTTGGGAGAATTGACGAACTGTCACTAACAAGACGGCATGACTTCTAGACGAGGTCATGTTGGCTGCAGTAGGCTCCATTGTCCGGGCTCGATTTCCTTTGTGAAGTAAATTGAGCACCTGTGATATTCGAATATTTAAATATGCATGTGTTATCATCATCAGTAACATCATTGGAACATGGGAATGATTGCATGCGCTAATTTGAAAAACCAGTATTTGGGAGCTCTTAGCATTTACGGATTGAGAGGGGTAAAAAATCCGAAAAGAATTTGGATTGGATTTGACAAACCTCATTAGTAGATGTTGCCCTAACTTCCGATAGTCCTGAGACATGAACCTGTTCTGTGTCTTCGCGAAGTTCCAAGTGAACACCAGGAATTGGTCGTAGCAAATCCCGAATTTTTTCGTTGTAGATTTCCAGGTATGAAAGGTACACCTAGAGTATGAAAGAAAAAGAACGGAGAGTTGAACTACTTATCTACTAACAATATAAATGTTGGCTTAATCAACAAGTCATCGATCTGAATAATAACTGTTTTGTGCATGATATTAGGAATTCATCGTGTTTAGATTATTAGCGATATATACTTTTCTGTATTTTTCAATCTTTTAAATATTTTCCGTTACAACTTCTAGATAAGAGATGAGAGAGTATATTAATTATTAACCTCAGTCTTGCAATCTCTTTCAGGATCGGATGAAATCAGGAAAATGTCATCGATGGACCTCTTCATAATCCCGGGGTCACTCGGTGTCCCAATCATACTGTAAGTCTTTCCACTGGAAGTGGCCCCATATGCAAAAACCGTTGCACAGAATCCCTCAAAAACAGACTTGACTAACGGGGCAGTAGTATTTCTGTACACATCTTCTTGAGAAGCATTCATGTCGAAAACATTATCAAACTCATAAACCTTCCCCTCCGCCGGTGGAGTCTTTGTATTGTTGTGCTGCATCGAGGACTGCAAAGAGTATTGAGAGTTTGAGAACCCATTAATTAAATTGTTTGATGAGAGTTGCGGACGACTTGTCCGGGAGTTATTCTGCGACGGCTGGGCAGAAAACAAACTCATCCCGTTTTTCTGATACGAAGGCTCATGGTCGCTGCTTTTATCTCCTGGGCCATCCATGAACACCAACGTCTGTCGGATATTAAAATAATACAAACTTTTTGTTCTTAAAAGTAAGAAAAAGAGTTTGGTCTTAAATTGAATTTTTTGGTCATAAATCATGTCACAATAAATAATTCCTTATCCCGTGACTCAACTACATTCGAATTCCTATCATACCTGTCATGTCCTTGCATCTTTAATCAATACAAGTGTACGCAATTTGTATATCTACACCATACCTGGCTGACTTGTTTTTCTTTGCGAACTTGACATTAGACATTTGTCCATGGAATTGTGTACACAGGATTTTTTTACTTATGCATAGCAGCATGTATTGCGTTGCATGTACCAGCCTTAAAAACTGGAGTTCCATAACATTTCGAAACGATTAATAGTAATAATAGTGGTCAACTTGGTTGTACTCTAACAATTTTTTTGTCGACTTATCTCAGTACTCCCAAAAAACTTCATGATAGAACTATCACCGAATAGTGAGAATAACGTAACGGGTTGGGAAAAGAAAGTCGAAGTACAAAAACATTTCTGGACTCTTCAAGATTGCTATATCAACTTTGATTACTACAATAAATAACTACCTGGCCAGTTTCATAGGAATAAAAAATAGGATGTTCTCCTGGCTTTTAGCTTTACATTACTTTATCACGAACCTGTCAGAAGAACCTTTTCATCACATCACACATGTGATGTCCAACCTTCCATCCATGAATCTATAACTACCAGGCACACCCGGTTACGTACATTTCCAATGCCAATGTATTTTTCGAACATGAACATCCCGATTTCTGAGAGTAAATGCCTCCTCCCTGACATTGTCAATACTCTCTATTTTCAATACAATCGAAATCCCACCAACCGAACCAACAAATATCGAATGGCTACGACTACAGATATCAAGTCCAAGTTCATTATCAATTTACCTACAATGTACTAAAATGTCATCTCAGCGGGACGTTTGCATGTCAACCTTGGACTAAGATGACAGTGGGACACTCAGGGACGCAGGGATATTCGGAGGCTCAACATTAGATAAAACTTTGCTCATCCTAGATTTTGGATTGATGGAATCGCTCTATGAGGGAAATTAATTTAGCTCTGGTATTAAGTTTCAGAATGCATTCTTACGATATTAGAATCATAATTAATGATTACAGAAATAAAAGTATATGCATAAGATAGCTTTCCATGTCAGCATGGACTACCGTTCTGTCCGTAACTTGTGTGTCAATATGTTCAATGTCCATTGTCCTAGAAGTAAATTTGCTCTATCGATCTTAGAATTTAACATTGAAAATATATCTCGGGTACAAAAGGGGACTATTGATTAAAGTATTTCTTAACCAGCCGGCCATAGTTGATACTTTATAGTATTCTTTGGCAAGTCCTACAAACAATAATCGTGATAAAATTAAATCAACGGGCATTATGTTAGTTTCCTTCATTGAGGATTCAAGGTGGCCATCCTACATGCAACGATTTGACAGTTGAATTAAAATTAATTTAGATTTATCCGGTTGGGAATGTTGAGACTCATTAGTTTATAGAGATAGAACACAATAAAAGAGTTCCCCATGGCCATGGTTCATGATTTCTCGCATGTCTACAGACAATATTATGTTGTTTATGATTCATACATTACTTATTATATCTCACTCAGCAATCAATGAATCGTATACATTGCTCAACTCTTGTCATCATGACATAAATACAAGACGATATGCGAAGGGTATTCCCAGGGGTTACATTTTTGATTGAATAACGAATAGTCTGAACTACGAAAGACAAAGGGGGAATGGGTGGATCTTTTTGTTGAAATAAGTTTTAAATATTCAGTCACGTTGTTTTATACATGTAGAGTTCACTATAAGTATCTGACATTTACATTTTGAAAGTATCAAAAAATTTTGTGAATGCATTAAAAAACCAATCTATTTTAAAAGTTAGTTTGGTAGATATTTTGACAGAAGAAAATTAAGAAATATCCAATAATTTTGTCGATAAAGTCCTCCCCAGGGTCAACCACAAATACATTATCAATAATGCAATTAACCAGCTATAAGACGTGACAGGTACAAGTTCATGGTATCAAAATATCATATTTCAAACCTTACCTTAGGACTTATGGAGGTAACCGCTTTGTTCGCTTCAGAAATGTGCTCCATCGGCCGAATCCGGACCGCAACCTTAAAAATATTACAATTTACTTGTGGTTTGGGATAAAGGATGGTTTATACTGACAGATACTAAAAACAGATTGAAGATTCATGTGTCATTTACCAAAAGCCTTTCATTCTGAACAGGATTAGTTTCCTTCGTCATCATACCAGTAACACTTTGTGTTGCAAATGCAAATATCGCTGCAAATATTCTAATATCCCCTTATACTGAATTTCAGTTGAAAATCCAGAAATAAATGAAACCATGTCAATAGCCCTGTAGTACTAAGCACTTCAGCATAAGTGTCCTCCATCCAGCTCTTCAATCCCTTTCACTCTTTCCTCAAAGCTTGTCCAGTCTATGCTGAATATATTTGACACTTTTCTCATATCTTATGACATCCCGACAGCCAGGGAAAGCATTTGCCTACTTTCACTCTAGATCTTAACAAGTGAAATGATTTTGTTGGTCCCAATGTTTATTGCGTCAATATTTAATTGCTCGGCTAAATAAATACACACGTCTTAGCCGCCTTAACCTGTCCCGAATACAATTTTCCTCTAAGATGTGGAGTAAGTAGTATAATTGGTTGGTTGCTTGTAGCGTTTGTTGTTCACAAAAATGTTGTTAAAATTTCAGAATTAAAATTTTTTGATTCTTTTTCTAAATGTAAATTTCCTTAAACTTTCATGGAAGACTCACAATGTTTTTCTACTTTTTCAAAAACAAAAATCCAACACTTTCTCTGCAAGGACTTTCTGGAAAAACTGTGCATAAGGACAAGTGCAGTGGGACCAGCACTATGTTCTAGCAGATATTATAACAACTTTAAGAAAACTTGCCCCTATATATACGTGCTGAATTGCTTGTATCCAACCACCTTTCTGGTCAAATGCAGTAGAAGTTACTAATAGCCAAAGAGTTCCGAGCTGGATTTATTACTTCTGTTTGTGGATAATGCGCGGAGAAAGTTAGCCACGGACAGAAGCCATTTATATGTACACAGGCATATCCTTTCATTTTGCCCACGATATTCCCATCGATTCTAACTTACATTAGAAACTATAGGAAAGCCAAGACTAAAATATTGTAGAACTTTTCCCAGTTCTCAATGTTATTCTTTAATCATATTACGTGCATTTCTTATTTCTCTGTAAAACGTCCCATTTCTTGCTAAATATACATATGTAGATTAACGAGTTATCAGAAAGTCATGGTGTAGGACCCTAAAATTTCAATATAGTAACAACTACCAAGTGCGTCATCAAGGCACGGAAATTCAGATATTTTAAACCAAACATATTTATATACAAAACACTGCTAGTAGAAAATCAATCATAAGGCACATTTTCAATCACGTATTCATATATAGGTCCATAACCCCTACCTATTGACAGTATTACAACTATGGGCTTAAAATGATGAATTCTTCATCTCATTTAGAGATGGTGGATGGATACTAGTGCCCCGAATCTCATGATTAATTTAGCCCTAATTTCATAGATTCCAATAGCAAAATTACAATCCAAGGTATATTCTACTATTCAATTAGAAGACAAAATGAAACCGTTTTCCTAACAATTTAAGTCTTTGCTTGGAGCTACTTAGTTTAAGAATGGCTAAATCCATGATTGAATAATTCAGGAAGAATGTGCCTTGGCTAGCATAGTATCAAACGCAAGTATCTCAATTAGAGTTGCTTTTGATGTCGGCAATGTCGGCATTTCTGAACTGAAACCTTCTTTCCCTCAGCAAAATAGAAAGTGTTTTGAGCACAAAAAGCAAACAATTATGGCAAAAGCCCCGAAAGTTTTTTTTTGAAAATCCAGTGGGTATAATCGTATCTTTCTTTCCCTGTCACTCTCACTTGTCATTGGCATCTTGGTAAGCCCCAGCTGTCACTACCCCATCATTTTATCCTGGATTATGAATTACCTTCACAATTGAGGAATATTTCCCCCATAAAAATGCCTGCAACCTAACCAACCGTCGTCGATATTATGTCATTCTGCACCTCCAGTATAAACGCCCACATACTTAGGAAGTGTGACAAAATAAGCCACATAAGAATTCACAGCCATGTACTTTCATACAAACTAGTCAATCTCTCTACCATAAAGGTACATGGCTACTCTGTGATATGAATTTATTCCATAGAATATGGCACGCTCATTTTCCCCATACACATTCGGAGTAAGTACGGGTCGATATTTGCTAGCGTAAAGAATGGAGAATGAATGCATCCTCTTCAAACACTCATAAATTACAATAAAATTTAGAGATTTTCTTTACAGAATTTGTGGTTGATTGAAACGCAGAATCGATGAGGTTTATTTGTATGCAAATAAAGTAAGTAGGTTTGGTCAGCTGAAAGCAAAAGCCATTATATCCAGAACGGGAAATCTAGGACAACTAGACCATCCGTTAGGAATTGAGGGCTGAGATCTCCACACATTTATACAGCCGACAGTGGACTCACCGCCTTTATGTTACACGAGATCACAACTTTGTTCATGAAAGTCATACTGGAAGGGTTAATGTTAGTAGGGCGGATTTAAGGATTTGCCTGACATGAATTTCGTCTGAAGGATAAGTTAGTCCATGCCTTTACGTATTATTACGATATCATGTTAGGTAGTGGGCAATTGGGCAGTGCATACAATTAATGAAAATTGTGGCCTTGCTCCACATTTTTTAAGCAGATTTTGACCACAGAAGCACCAGCATTTACTACAAATTAAGGTCTTAATCTTTGGTCAACCTGTGCCGGTTCTAATCTTACCACGACATTTAGTTTCATGAATAGAAAGTAACAAAGGCTTCAATACAAACACTTTTACTTTTTGTGTTAGTAGGTTGTTGCTTTTTAGACCAAGTTCCTGTTCATTGGAAATTTACGTGCTTTCTTGAAACCGATCTTATCTCCAGCCAGGGGGTTCCTGACTGCGAGCTTATTGATTCCCTTTTAGGCACGAACTTGCCCTATGGACCTCTAGAATTATTGATATTATGAAAAATATGTGGCTTATGAGATCACACACTTTCAGAAATTAGGTCGTTTTCTTGAGGTCTGGTCTAAATTGAAAGTTAAAAAAAATCGGAAGCCTCATTAATTCAAATTAGGATTCGTCATAAAAATATATTTAAAAATAAAATTTTGAGATTTAATTTGCTAAAGCTTTGAAGATAATTTCTTGCTTATACATGACACGTCAATTATTTTAGTAGATGCATAAAAACTTAAGTTTATCATTCCACAAAAAAACACACCATTTTATTATTGCGAAACTCACAGCGGAATTAAATTCTTGGAAAATGTGAGTATCCTCCAGCACACTGAATCAATTCATAACAGCAGCACAACCAACCCCATACACTCTCCCACTCATTACAGTCAAAAGAATACATGCAAAAAGATTTGTTCCTAGCAGTCGTTAAGTACTTCATCGCACAGTTGGTAGTAATTATCATTATCATTTACTAAATAACCAAATACAGAAAACAGAGAACGTTTTGAGCCGCCTTGTTAATCGACGAGATGGATTGCATATTTTAATAGATTTTTGGACAGAAGGCTTATTTTTATCATCAGGATTGGCCAATTCAGACTGCTAGAAGTGGAAGATGAATGGTTGAAGTAGTTAACTTGATATTTGTGAAGTTACTGAGTCCCGGTAGACAAAAGAGCCAAGATTCCTCCAGCGGATCCAACTGACAGGATATAGTTCCTAACATTTACAAAGTAAACATTTTAATAACATACTCACGTTGGAGGTACATAATTCTTAACAATTAAACTTGTCATTTAGTCTATACTTACACAGTAGGTGAGAATGACCGAAGGACATAGAAACTGGCAAGGATGATAATAGCCAAGAAAAGGGCATTGTTGTAAAAGATTGAGAAGGTTGTAGCTTCGTAGTCAGCAACTTCGTTCTTCTTCCACAAAATACGCTCATCCTTTTCCTTCTTGGACATCTTCTTGTCATCAGCCAACCTCTTGTTCATCTCCAAAGTCACGGCTTCTTCCCTCTTCACGGCAACCTGAAGGTTTAAAAAATTAAGAGGCGTTAGGAGTACTGTCAATCAATCCTGCAGTGAAATTGACTTTACAGCTACAGCTATTACAATGATTGCATTGTTTTAAGGAAAATCATTTTTACAAAACCCTACCTTGTGCTTCAAAGAGAACTTGGTGTTCCGGTAAGCAAAGGCCATCAACCATGTTGCGCCCAAAGTGACCAAGAGGAAGATCGGGGAAGATGTGATGATGTCCATCAAGTGGATCCTCCAGAACAACCCTAAAAGTCACAAATTCATTATTCAAATCCCTCAACAATAAAAAAACCCAAACTACTCCGTTAATTCCCCCTAGAAATTAAAGTAAGTTACGAACATATGGGGATTGCCGATACGATGAATGCATTCCCGTAAAACAGGGCATTAGATTTGGTGGACACATTGCGGCTGAAATCTTGGAGAAGGAGCTCCTCCTCCCGGGTGAACTGCTTGGTCTTCGATGACATTTTTGTGCTTCGATGTAGTTATCGACTGTCGGCAAGATTCCTTTAAAACTCCGAACCAAACAACAAGTGTCAGACTTAGTTCAATTGAGAAATCTAGTGTGAAATGAGAGTGAATGCCGTGAGTTGAAATTCCCAGTCGGATGAGCTGGCAAGTGTTGGCCTATCTTCTACTGTCATGTCACACATCTCCACATGATGTGGCTCTCCCCGTCCAACCGGCAAAACTATTTGTCTGAGATTTTTACATTGTTTTGGTAAACAAGTTGCATAACGATAACAAACAAGGAATTTATAGCAAGGGAAAGGTAAAAATTGTAAACACTTGATAAAAATATTGGCGAAATGTCGAAAGTCCGGAACGTCTTCATCACGGGAGCTAATCGAGGAATCGGGTGGCATCTCTTGAACAAAATCGTCCCGGCTCTAAAGCCAGAGAGAATTTTCGCTACTTTCCGAGATCCGGCAAAGTCAAAGGTTAAAAAGTTTCTACTACTTTCAAGAATTATTAATTGAGTTGAATAAAAATTTGGCTTTTGTTTTAGGAGCTGCATGACTTCGCCTCAAAAAATCCGAGCGTTCAACTGATTCAAATGGGTACTGCGTGATGTTAGCTAGCCCTATTAGTAATTGAATTATATTGTGGGGATGGTATTTTATGTGTGTGGTTATGTTGTTGCAGATATTCGAGAATTCGATAAGTTTAAAGACGTAGTTAAGCAGGTGGAGTCGGTTACTGGAGCTAATGGACTTAATTTACTCATTAACAATGCCGGGATTACTTCCAAGGTGGCTAAAATTACTGGAGTTAGACAATCCGAGTTGATGGATAACTTGGAGATCAATACCGTTGGCCCCGTTCTGCTAACAAAGGTAAACTTAAGGATGAATGGAATGAATTTAACATTCTTAAAATAAAACTATCAATGTCACCTAAATCATAAAAGCTGACGCAAAACTTCGAAATAACAGGCTTTGCTACCGCTACTAGAAAAAGCTTGTTCTGTTAATGCTGATACAGCTCCTGGAATTGCAAGAGCTGCGGTCGTCAATATTTCATCGATATTGGGATCCATCGGTGGTAATGACCAGGGTGGAATGTATGCGTATAGGTGTAGCAAGGTAAAAAAAAAACTCACGGGTGCAACTTCATATAGCCCGAGCCAGGTTGATAAATAGCAATTTTAATATAAAATTTCGCGAAGTTATATGCATTTTCATATCTACCCAATAGGGGTGCCCACACGGGTCACTACAGGCTCGATTTGCAATTATATTTCGAATTATGTTAGTTTTTATTAGTCCCTAAGACCATATGTGCCAAATTTTGTGCATTTATATGCATTTTCATATAAACCCCCTACGGGTGCCCCCACGGGTAAGCCATTTGACCAATATTACTCATCTTCGAACTTAGCCTTAGTTTAAGGCCAAAGATGATGTGTGCAAAATTTCAAGTCAATCGGTTGGATTTGAAGAGAGTTATCGTGTTCACAAACAGACGGACAGACGGACATAGTGATCACATAAGCCCTGGCTCGGGCTAAAAAGACAATTTAACATTAATGCTTCATTCCTTCGTAATGAATTATTAATTATCTTTCAATAATTTACATAGGCTGCGATGAATGCTGCAACTAAGTCGATGGCAGTCGACTTTAAGAAGCTCAAAATAATTGCGGTAGCTCTTCATCCAGGCTGGGTACAAACAGATATGGGAGGTCCGAAGGCACCATTGACCCCTGATCAAAGTGTGACCGGGATCGTGGCATTACTCGAATCGCTTAATTTAAAACAGAACGGTCACTTTCTCCAGTATGATGGGAAAGATCTTCCATGGTAATTACTTGAAGTAATTATTGGCTTTTCAGCCTTAGCTGCTGTAATACTTAAGAGCTGTGTGCACTTAGTCATTTAATGTCATATTGTAAGGTACTTATTGTGACGAAATAAAACCTTAATTGTTAGTTTAATTACCCAAATCACGCCGGCTTTTATATTTATATTGAAATAAACAAAGATGTAGTCATCTTGTAATAGCTTCGTTAAAATAATGTTAAAATAGTCATTACAGAATATTGCCGGATTTTCCCTGGTCGTCTGACAGAGTCTGATTCTTATTTATTGCGTATCTTCGGATCTTATCTCTCTTAGAACTCTAGTGTCTCAAATTCTGCTAGTGATAAGACATAAGAACAAGAGTTTAACGATCAACCAAGTTACTCGAGTTAGTCAAATACAGTGTATTCTGCTAAAAAATATGATGCAATGTGGGGGTAAAGAAAGTGTAGTATGCATATATTTTTTACTAGTGCTAGATTGTAACCTTATCTCTATCTGTATTGTAGACCACAAACTCCTACACCATTCTTCGGATAAAGTTTTCAAACCGTAAAGATTTCATAATCTTTAAAGAAAGAATTAAATGTGAGCCGATCTGTTTATTAAAATGAATTTAACACAGGTTAGGAACTAGAAGCTTCCCTTGTGGGGAGGAAAATTCTCCAGCTTCGTAGATCACATTCCCACTCAGAATTGTAAAATGAACTTTTCCATTCAACTTCTTTCCTTTGTAGGGAGTCAACTGTAGTGTACAAAAATGGAGTGGTTATAATACGTCTAAAAAAAGAATTAATACGTTTACATTACTAAAATTAATGGATTCTTGCCTTATTTCGATGTTCAATCGATTCTTCATCAATCTAAAAAGAGAATAATTAAACTCAAGTATCAAATGAATTTACAGGGTCAACTTTTCACATCGTTAACTCACATAAATTTGCTGTTCTGGATCCCAAATGACAATGTCTGCATTATAGCCTACAGCAATTTTTGATTTAATATGGTCAAACCCAGCCAGTTTAGCTGGGTTCTCAGACATCCATCGGGATAGGTCTGGGATACTGAATCCCCGTTTAGAGGCATGGGTCCAGATAACAGGGAGTCCTGATTAATTTTTTTGAATAATGTTTTTAGTTTAAATAATTAAATTTTATATGTTCTATAGGAGATTTAACCTTACTAACCAAATTGGACGGAGCTGATTCCACCCCAAGCTTGTAAGAATGTGTGTTCCCCTGGCTTTTTTAGATCAGCAGTACAGGGAGAGTGATCTGAGACAATCATGTCAATCAACCCTGATTTCAAGCCATCCCATAGTTTTTCCTTAAAATTAATGTTCATATAAGTTGTGTTAAATATGGTTAACGTTTGGCCTGTAAATAGATTTCCAACCTGATTTTGGGAATCTCTAATCGGAGGACAGCATTTAAATTCTGTTTGTCGATCCAAAATTTCCTCTGCAGTAAGAGTAAGATAATGGGGACAGGTTTCTACTGTGATAGGATAACCTGCTTTCTTCAACTTCGAAAGCAATGGAATGGAATTGGAAGTTGATAGATGGACGATATGGCATCGTACGTCCCTTTAAGAGTGTCAAGATTAATTAAATCTCATGCACCAATAACAAATTAATAAAATCTCGGCATAAGTTAAAAAAATAGTTTCTTAGAAATTACTTATGTTTCCGGCATAGTCTATCGATCAATTCAGCCGCTTTTATTTCCATATCCGAAGGTCTTGTCTTTAGAAATGTTCGGTAGGCCGCAGGATCATCCTCCTTCCACTTACTATCCCCACCGCAATCTACCTCTGCATGGAACTGAGGGCAATTGCAAAAACGTATAATTATTTAAACCCTTTGTAAAAGAAAATTAAAACAAGTCTTTCAAAAAAATTCACACCGCAAGGACTTTTCCAGTTCCATGCAACTCCCCTAACGCTTCGTCAACCTGGTCTTCACTAACGGAAGGGAAATCGTCGATACCGCTGTGAATCAGAAAGCATTTAAATCCAATAACTCCCTTCGCAATCATTGGTTTTAAGGAACTCTGGAATTGGGAAATCAATTTAAAGGATAACCAAAAAAACACACTCCTGATTTTAAGATTTTGAAGCAAAACCCACCGAATTGTCAGGCACGACTCCACCCCAAAATCCGACATCAATATGGCATTTCCCTGCAGCAGCTTTTAACTTTGTTTCCAAGTTAGCAACGGTGGTCGTGGATGGAATAGAGTTTCTGAAAAGGCAATCCACATTATTGACAGTAACAATCATTGAATACGTATAAAATAATTGTGAGATCATATATGGCAATACAAAGGCATATCAATTAGTGTGGTGATCCCTCCAGCAGCCGCTGCTTTTGTAGCAGTCCAAAATCCTTCCCATTCTGTCCGGCCCGGCTCGTTGACATGGACGTGGGAGTCGAATAGTCCGGGCATTACTACCAAATCTCCTGCATCTATCACCTACGTGTCGGTACCAAATTATAAAAAAAATTATAGTATAAAAATCACTTCAAAATTACTTAGAGGTGCAATTTAATCATATACAGATTATACAACCTTGTCAAGCTCTCCCAATGACTCCAACACAGTGCTTGTACCCTCATGGATTTCGGCAATCTTCCCATCTTGAATTTTTATGGTTGCCTTTACGAGATTTCCATTTAACAACACTCTGTTTCCAGTAATATATTTTACCTCCATGTTTGACTCCAGCATGTTTCCGTTTTTATGAAATGAATGTATCTTGTATGGAAGAAAGTTACTTGTTTGTCCAGACTATGAATGAATTAATAAGTAATCGTTATTCGTGTTATTGTGATTATATGAAGTTTCTAGATTATTTCAGGTTAAAGTTAGTTCCCTTGAAAAAAAGTTAGATTCCTAACAGACACAAATGTTGGAAAAATATTCATTTCTCTTCTAAATCATTTATAGAATCCATCCTGTCTCACAACTAAACTTTAAAGATCCAGCCATTTAAGTACATGATACTTGTCTCGTGAGTGTACTTAGGGTTATCCACACAGAATTGCCCTTTCATGATTTACCACATAGCGTAATCTCATTTACAAACAGAACTCGTCTGAACTTTGCATGGAGATAGTACCACCACATCTGCATCATCAATCATAATCTTTTCTGGTCGTTGTCGTGAGTGTTATTGCAAACATATTTTCGTCAAGATCAACTATGAAGCAATCTCAAACGTATCAGACATGGTATTCAAGATACTTAAGCCAAAGAGGATTACCTAAAATACGGCATCCATGCATAAAAGAGCCAACGCCAACCTTAGATTCATTTTCATCTAATTTTTGGAATAGGGAATCCACTTTGGAATTTTTATTAAGAAACTTCCAGCAGCTCAATTCACCTCTGCGGTAAAAAATGCAATAATGTATAAAGTTCTGGTTTTTTAAATGCATTTGGTTCTTGATGAAGCTTAAACTGCTTTGTTATCATCCTATATTACCCTGTGAAAATTTATTATACAGTCACCCCTTCAGTCAACCCGTTCAATACGCGAAACTATTTATACCTTAAAGTACATACTTTTCCGATCTGCAACTATCCATCTAGAAATTATATTCAAGTAGTATCTACATCTTCATGCTAGATTTGATAAGCCCAAAAACAAACTCTCACGTTTCTCCATCTCTTCCGGAATTCCAATGTAACACATTGTGTAGATAGTCTACGAATAAAATATCAACAACTAAATGCCTACGCTGGTGTCAGTCTACAGATAGAGTCTAGACTCCAGACGAATAAAGTCCCCCCATTCCCGGGCATTTATCTGAGTAAAATATATTTTACCCGGGTAGCCTATCCCTTCCAGCCCGAATCCCGGAACGTGATTCACGTAAAAATCCCAGGGTAGAGTTTTTGACTGCAGTTCATACTACATACTCACCACACTAAAACAGACTATGTATATCCATATAACTGGTCGAATGTATTAGCCCCAAATGCGCAAAGGTCCACACCTCGGTTCTCTCATGTCATATGTATGCAGATATGCCTACGTAAGTAGATGTAGAAGATGATGATCAATAAGAGAAAGTTCCCTAAAAGCAAAAGACAAGGTGGACAATAAGGAACTAGACGTAAGGAAATTACTACCTGCGGAATCTCACATCTCCACGCAATACATACAAATACACCAAGGGCGAAAGCAGAAAGTCAGAAGCCTCTGTAATGCAGAAATTATAAGGTTTCTTATAGAATTTTTTTTTTACTAACACTACAGGTTATCTTCTACCAAAGGCTTTCTGAGTCGTCCGAGTAAACCTGTAGTGATTTAAGAACTAAAAAAATAGAACAAACATTCAAACTTGATCGTTGAGTGAAAAAGTGGGTCACCCTCAAGTGTCACTTAGATAAGCCAAATTAATTTGCTCAAATCGGCCAAAGTCTCCTTTCTTATGTTTTCTAAATCAGTGACATGGATTTGGATGAGAATTCTGTATCCTCCATACCTTTTTCTTAAAAGTACAACATAGCTTGTCGTTCGGTGGTGCAAGTTCAAGAAATAATTAGTTAAGTTCAAATGTGAAATGGTCAGCCCAGAATGGTCTCCAAATGAAAGCTATCTCACGAAACTTGAACGCCTGGCGTTCGCTTTGGTCCGAACCCGACCATCGAAAGAGGTAAGGACTGAATAGCAAACAAACTAGAGATATGCTTAAATGAAATTATAATTTGTCAAGGTATTGATTGATTATTAATCTAATAGCAAATATGTGATACAAGAAGGAAAAAGAATCCCTGGGTAGAAAAGTGTAAGGGTCTCGCAGGCCCTTTTGCCTTGGCCTTACTTGTCGCCATTCCATATATTGCCGAAAATTCCTCTGGACCTATTATCGTCGCTTCATTACTTCTAGCTGCACTGGATGCTGGTCTTACAGGTAAATTCGAATGGGACATCATTTCATTGATGGAAGTTGGTTTTATTTTGGATTGAATCATTGAATATCTCCGTATAGTATGGTGCTACACTGATTTCGAAAGTCAGCATGGACATTGTTCCGGAGACCTTTTCACATGCATGTTCAATTGTGTGGGGGAATTTCCTGCATTCTTAATCGGATGGTGGTGGATATCAGCAATGACTGCGGGGTTTGCAGCCTGTGCAAGGACACTTAGTTCGATCATGGACTCCGTTACTGGAAGACATGTGGAAACACTTATGGAGAATACAATAGGATCATTCACTCCTTTTGGTGCTCCTATGGATATCATGTCTTTGGGTGTGGTGACTGTGCCGACTATTTTATGCACATTGGGAATGGAGGTATGACTTATTTTACACAAAATTGATTCAAACAATTTACTATTAGCTGTTACACAACAAGCCCATTTTAATATTTATGAACGTTCAGTTGTGGTAATCAGATACAAATATCTTAAAGATGATTAGATTCGATGAACAAATTCCATTGTTATTCATTAAATTAAATTACACTGGTAACAACTTAGTGACACAATTGCAGCTTTTGCCTCTCAAAAGAAAGACTTTGATGACGCTAAAGAATCCCTATTTTCTGTAATGGGAAAAATATTTTAAATTCGATTAAATGCTATGCAATTTTTTATAAATGATCCAAATTATGAAACCAACTTACGATGAGCCTCATTAGACTCAGTGAAATCGTCACCCGGGGTTGGGCCACGGGATTGTAGGGCAGGAATCGCTTCAATTTCTCCAGCGTCATAGTCGCTAAGTCGACCAGGTTCTGGTAGACCGTTGGTAAAAGCTAATACCGTAAAAGCCAAAATGGAGAAAATGGCAACAGTTCTTGAAATATTCATAATGGTGTATGTAAAAGATTTCCAAAATGATCAAAACTATTTGGACTCAAGTCTGACAATGATGGCCAAGGAGGAAGTTTCCAGCTATTTTATAATTCTGCAAGAACTTCCATACAGAACTCACCCGTTTGTCTGAACATTAAAAGCTCATGCAGTCATGAATGTTTCTTCTAGTAAATTAAATATAATTAATCGAGTCTGTAGTTTCATAGGCCAAGGTCAAGATTCAGAAGGTATGGGAAATGGATTTTCAATTGGTACTTTTCCTAAACAGCCTGGGAATGTTTCTCAGGCAAAATTATTCTCTGGATCTAAACTGAACTTTATTAAAGTTGAAGTTGATCATCAAATGTTTATAGATATATCAAATGAATAAGATCCTCGTGTCTTAAAATGTAATTAAGCTACAAGCAGGAAGTCAATGGAATCTTAAAGCACATCGAACCTGTTTCCCGAACAAGATTTAACTTGCTGATATAAACTTAAATTCAGACGCTTTCAAAAAGGGTTAAATATCCGCAAACAAATGGCAATTTTTTAATTAAATTAAAAACAATTAACTATTTTTTGTATTGGTTCAAGGATTCGAACTTCCTTCGATCTGCCCTGTATGCCCTGACATCGACTACCACGTTGTCAATTTTTGGCTATGCTCTTGCCACACATCATCTCTTTCCTTCCATGGAATCTGTACCTTCGATAACCCCGGATGGAAACTTGTATGCCAAGGTGAGGATGACTTTTTTTGATGAGTCGATAGCATTGATTAATTATTCCTAAATATTATAGATATTGTCAGGAGCCACACTAGCGTCAGTAGGATTTCTTGGGTTGTATACAGTGTCAAAGCCAGATAATCTGACATTGACTCAACATAAGCATTTCCATGTGTCCAAAAGATTTTCTCTGTCTGGTTGTGTTGTGGCGAGTACTGCATTTCTCCTGTATTTCATAGAGTCCACTGTAATTAACAAGGTCCAACAAACTCCTAGGTAATTAATTATGTCTATATTCATGCTTATACTTATCTAAACGTGTACCTAACCATTCTCAAAATTTAATATCTTAATTGTAGTTTATGGGGTGGTGATCCTCCATTGTTATGGCCCTTACAAGGAGGATGGAGACTTATCGTCGCATCCTTAGGAATAGCTGCTCTAGCTTTAACTACGTTTGAATTTCTTATTCCCTTATCCGTCGCAGTAACTAAAATGGCCAACGATGGATTGTTATATCGAAAGCTACGGAAGCCTGTAAGTTCACAACTCAGCTTGGTTCAGCAAAAATTATGGATTATAATTCTAATGCATTCCGCATGAAAATTCTAGGTTCAAGATGACCCTGTCCAATGGAGTCCTCTGACTCCAATGATCTTTGGTGGGATATCAGCCCTAGAGGCAATGCTTATCGACACCAAAGTACTTCTAGGAATAGTCTCTAGCAGTCTAATGTGTATCCACATCCTTGTTTGCTCTTCCATGATGGCCCTACGTTATCAAGTTCGGTCTTCATCGCAATCCCAAAAAAGACCTGGTCACACCCAGACTAGACCCCGCATCAGGATGAATCCATCAAATCCTGACTCCTCTAGCTTAGCAAGACATCAAACTAGGCGTCTTTTAACAGTTAGCTTCCTAAAAAGTGGACTGGGAAAAATTCCTCGAGATGTGGTTCATGAAATTGATGTTTGCCATGCCAGCTCTTCATCAGCAGACATGGATAACGCTAATGACAGATCTTATCTCATGGGGGATGTTGGGATTGCTCCAATTGAGCCGTAAGAATAAATTTTTAATGATATTATTAGCTATGATATTTTCTGGTCAAGTAAATGGAATTGAACTCGGAGAATTAAAAAAAAATTCAATTAAAAATGAACTTCGATTAATTGTTTGACAGAAGAAGGGAGTCAGCGAGTGAATTTAGTTTGGGAAGCAATGTTTCTGGATATGAATCAGACAGCGATCCTTATTCTGAGGGAACGGATGATACAGATATTGATGCAGTTGTTACTGAATATCAGGTTCGTTAATCCAGGATAATGGACCGGGAACCAAATGTTTATTTTTATTTAATTAACCTAGTTGTAACAAATTATCCGCTAAATATCTAACTCATTAATTTACAGGAACAAGTAAGAGTAGCAACTCTCAACGGGGTGATGCCAATGCACCCGACCCCAGCGACAGCTAGAAGGGTGGCCCTATCAGTGACAGCATTAGTTCCCTGTTGTTTGGCCATGGCTGCTTCATTAAATAGGGCCCCTAGGGGTCAATTCACAGGGATTATGCTGGGAATTTCATCAGGCCTATTGACCTTTCTTCTCCTGGTTGTGATTAGTCGTCAGCCCCTTCGGCGACGTGGGGCTAGAACGTCCCAAAGTGGTCCAAATACTTCTGTTAGTGAGTTAGAAACGACTACGTCGACATTTTTTCAGTATTCTGTTATCCCCTGGGTACCCGCTGGGGCAGTATTTCTCCATTGTTGTCTTCTCCTTCAAGCCCTTGAACTTGCTGGGACGCCCTTTGCCTTCTGGTTTGCCATTGGTGAGGACTTACATATTCTCAAGTTCAATCATACCACGAAATTATGACGCTAACGTATTTAAAAAATTCTTTTCCAGGGTTAATAATTTACTTTAGCTACAGTGTAACAAAAAGCATCGCTGCCCCATGTTTTACCATCCCACATGAGCGAATCCGCTTAAGTGGAACTCCGAGGCAGTCTCTATTGTCAACAGTTGTTTGTGGCAATGATCCATCCACAGCCACAACTTCTACGAGCACTTCTGAACCATATGCCCAAATCGATACGATGCTTCTTGCATGATATCTGTTCGACTGTAATAGGTACATATTAGTCACGCTTAGTATTTATGTGTTAACCTTTTGTAATATCATCAAACCCTGTTCAACGCTAAAAATGTATGTGCTGTGGACCCATAACTAAATACATATAATAAATGCATGTGTATGAGACGATTGTCTTAAACTATTATATGATAAGGGAGCTTATGGAAATGGTATATCATTCAATCGCTGTTGTTCAAAATTATATTTATAAAACCATCAGATTAGGTGACTCATTTTTGGTTTAAAGTATTAAAACTTTAACCAAGATTACTTCTCGAGAAGGTTCAAACACCCTATCGATGGGTTACCCTTACAAATCCCTTTTTACTCTCAGCTGCCGAACCCATAGTTTATTCTAATTGCTAAATGGTATTGATTCCTAGATGGTAGTATATAAGTCATTCTTTTTATAATTATTCATAAAATTGCTTACCAATTATTTTTGAGTTCAATCGCAATAACAGAATATCATGCATGGTGTGTGGCTCGTGATTCCTTGCGTAATTATATTCATCCAATTCATACTATTCATAGAGTGCTGCCCCATGTCGAACGAGGGTTATCATTAAGATCGTCAGCCAACTGTGGACAGGCACCAAAATTAATTTTCATGATCGTTATTAAAACCAATCTCACGAATTAAAAATATAAAGATGCGTTCTACTATTTTAATACCAGACTCGGCATTAATTAATGGAGCTTATCCAAATTAAAATTACTATTACATTTGTATATGAAATATAATCGTCATAATCTTTTCTCTCTTGCCATATGAAATATTCTTTGCTCTAATATAATCTGCTCTTCAATCGGTAAAAAATAAAGTACAATTCCATCTAAAGATAGTAAACCCGAGAAATTTCAGGACGAATTTCCCTGTTATAAGGTACATACTACTTTATTGACGCGCTAAGGAGATAGTTAACTAGTTTAAATCTCATAACTGATTGATCACTAAAAGCGGTTCCAACGAAAGCAGTGATAAGCTATTCTATCAGTCGGATTCCAAAGAATTACTACACCAAATCATCCCATCTCTAGTTCATGGCTCCTCGTGTGTTTGGGTATAGTAAAGTTAATGGATACAGAGAAGATAGACAAATCATCATCACACCAGCCACACCAGTCTCTATATAATAAATATGAATAATATTCTCTCATATAAAGTTTATTCTTTTAACCATTATCTTTTATATGTTACTCCTTCATTCTTCCAATCTTGATGGCCTTGGTCAAGATTTTCGAAATACCTCTCTATCAATACGCAGACCTGTTTTTTGATACGCTGTAGATAGTATTCCGAGAGGGTCTGTCTATACTGAGGGGGACTACTAACTGACTAAAAACATTCTGACTGGATGAAAAAATGTAATGTACATGGACAGTTTCACTCGACCAAAAACTTGGGACTCCATCCAATATGTTTTTAAATGCGTGTGGAAAAGAATATTAGAATATCGAAAGATGATGATGACTATCAATTAAGCCTATCTCCTTTAAATTTAAGCTTGCATACTTCTGGGGATGTTTGGTTGACTGGCAGGGGTTATTTTATCCATCCTTATCTTATTACCAAATGAATTAATGCCTTCTCCAGTGAGTGTGTCGTAACGACATGTGAGCTAGCTGGTTGGTACTCGAAATCAAGGCAATCTTCAAGCAAGTCTATCCATCCCAGTCTTTCCAGTTCTCGGCTCCTTCAGTCTCACATTTCTGTCTTGGCCAGAACTTTTGGACATTTGATAGTATCAGGATCGTAGTGTATTGGTCCTTCTGACTGAAAATAAATTCCGAATCTCAAAGAACTTAAACAATGGAAACTCCGAAGCTTATGAATAAAGTGCTTCTCATTGGCAGTGGAGGTCGAGAACATGCTATTGCTTGGAAATTAGCACAGTCTCCAAAGGTAATGTCCAACTTAAAAATATCTGTAATTCATGAAGTTAATCATCCAACTTATCACAAACGCTCAATTGTCCGTGTTCTTGTATCAAAAAATCAATTGTGAATTCCTAAAATCGCAAAGACAACTCAATTCTTTCCTGCAGATTTGCATTCAATTATGAAGAATTTAAGCTAGATAAAAATTTGCAGTTAAAGCTAAATCGTTTGACGTGTTTTAACCGCACAGAATCTGGAGAGTCAATGAAACTAGATGTTTACAGATGTCATTGTCTTACAGGTTACACGAGTTTTCATAGCTCCAGGGAATGCCGGTATTGCATTGGAGGAAAAAGTGACCCTGGTCAACCTTGACATAGAAGATTTTAAGGTAATTACATTTACATTTAAATTAATGCATAAGCAGGGTGAGAGAAAGCAGAGTGAGCAGAAGAGTAAACAATTAGTTGGGTAGCGATGAACCTTGATTATTTCAAGGAGGATAGAAAACTTCCGGTTTCAGAAACCTTGACCAACTAATAGCTCCAAGTAATAATTTAACATCCGCACAATCAACCAAGACAGTCAAGTCAATTTGCCAGAGTCGACCCTGATCTCATCTGAATGTCTAAATCCTTGATACAAATGGCATTGGTGACATAATAAATTTGAGATTAAAATTTTTGTTTAATGACACCATGCAATCTGCATAAATGTGAATTGAGCATTGAAAAGGGTTAATACTGTCTCATGCAGTTTTTACACAATCAATGTCTTTATTTTGATCCCTAATGAAAGTTAATCAGCCACGAAATTAAGCTGGACTTATGGTATATGTTTTTACTTCAATGCATTAATAGTTTTGCCTGATTTCAAGTTTAAGCGATATTCTTTGATCAGCTTTTATAGACACAAGTCTGAAAAAAATGAAAAATTAATAATGACCAAAGTTACATCAATCTCAATGCTGTCCGTAGCCATTCCGGTTTTCGTCAGTTTTATTAAAAGATGAACATAACTATATTCTTATGTGCAAACTAGCTTAATAATTAATAAGTTATAAGTTGGAGAGAACATTACTCACTAATATTGAAAGAAGATAATATTGATTTACCAACAGTCAAAATAGCAGTTTTTAAATATTTTATAGGCAGTTGCTCAATGGTGTAAAACCAATCGAATCGACCTGGTCATAGTTGGACCGGAAGATCCACTCTCATTAGGAATAGTTGATGAGCTCAACAATAATGATATCCTTGCTTTTGGACCCCGTCGGGCTGCGGCTCAAATCGAGGCTTCAAAGCATTTTGCAAAAGCCTTTATGGAAAGACACCACATTCCAACAGCCAAGTGGAAGTCTTTCACGAAACCTAGCGATGCGAAGACATTCATCGAAAACGCTCCATTCCCAGCCCTTGTGGTGAAAGCATCAGGACTGGCTGCCGGGAAGGGTGTCATTGTCGCCGAAAACGTAAAAGAAGCTTGTAATGCTGTGGACTCCATTGCCAATTCATTTGGAGAGGCGAGTGAGACAATCGTTGTTGAAGAACTTCTTGAGGGTGAGGAGGTCTCCGTTTTGGCATTTGCGGATGGAAATTCCGTTTCTGTCATGCTCGCCGCTCAAGACCACAAAAGACTTAAGAATGGAGACAACGGACCAAATACTGGGGGTATGGGGGCTTACTGTCCTTGTCCATTGTTGTCAGAATCAGACCTAGAATTCGTGATTGAGAAGATTTTAAAGAAAACTGTTCTGGGGCTAAAAGGAGAAGGGTATGCGTTTTATATGCAGTTTATAATGCAGTTTTACAAGTGAATTAAATGAATTCAAACAATATTAAAATTTAACAGGGTTAAATATGTCGGTGTACTTTATGCTGGATTGATGATTACAAGAGATGGGCCAAAGGTTCTGGAATTTAATTGTCGATTTGGGGACCCCGAGACACAAGTTATCCTTCCGTTGCTCGAGTCTGATTTGTTTGACGCATTCAGTGTAAGTTTTTTTTTAAAGTAGTCAATGATCAGTTGATTATGTTTGGTATTAAGTGACCTTGGGTTCATGTGTTTTATTTTTATTTTTAGGCGTGTGTGAATGGAACTTTGGATAAGCATGACTTGAAATGGCGTACGAATACTTATGCTGTTGGAGTTGTAATGGCAAGTGCAGGATACCCTGGTACTTACGCCAAGGGAAAAGAAATTAAGAACCTAGACGAGGTTAAATGTCAACCAGGTCATTCGGTCTTCCATGCTGGTACTAAGCTTGTGGATAATAAAATTGTCACAAGTGGAGGCCGAGTTCTTATTGCAGTCGCCCTTGGTCAAGAACTCGCATTAGCAGCTGCTAAAGCTGTACAAGCCGCGTCCACGATTCAGTTTGAAGGTGCACAGTTCCGAACTGATATTGCCCAAAAAGGAATAGCAAGGTATGTTTATTCTAAAATGATGTTGACCAAAATTTTTTCGCAGAAATGATTTCATTCAACATCATTGTCTGGTTCTTCCATCATAGATCCCTTCTTATGCAAGGTCAGTTGACATATCGAAGCAGCGGTGTTGACATCGAGGCAGGAGATAGTTTCGTGAGAAATATCGGCGCTCTAGTAAGTACTACTAAGCGAACTGGGTGCATGGGAGGCATCGGTGACTTCGGAGGATTCTTTGACCTTCGAGCTGCCGGCTATAAAGATCCTTTGCTTGTTTCTGGTACTGATGGCGTGGGTACGAAGCTGAAGGTATGAATGAATTAGGACTTTAAATTAAGTCAAAATCTGGGTCTTTTCTAAATACAGTAAATAAACTACAGATTGCCGAAGAGACTGGGATTCATGACTCTGTCGGTATAGATTTGGTGGCAATGTGCGTCAATGATATCTTAGCCCATGCAGCAGAACCTTTGTACTTCTTGGACTACTATGCAAGTGGAAAGCTTAATGTTGATTCTGCTACAAAATCAATAATAGGAATTGCTGAAGGATGTCGACAAGCTGGATGCGCCCTGATTGGTACGTTTGTTTATATTTGATTTCAACATAAAATACTTAATTAACATTATTTTGCTTATGTAGGAGGGGAGACAGCTGAAATGCCAGGAGTGTATGATGGTGAGACCTATGACCTTGCTGGTTTTGCCGTGGGTGCAGTAGAACGAGGGAAACAGCTTCCATTCAAAGATAAGATCGAGGAAGGAGATATCATCCTTGGCCTTTCTTCCAGTGGAGCTCATAGTAATGGATACAGTTTAATTCGTAAAATCGTTAGTAAGAACGACCTTAAACTCTCAGATCCTTCACCATTCACCGATAACCAGACATTAGGTACATTAATCGACATTTGAATTTCTGAGTTCATCCGTCAGATTCAGCTGCAATTTATTAACTTTCTATTTTGATCCTCAGGTGAGGCCCTCTTGACGCCAACAAAAATCTACGTAAAATCCGTCTTGGGAGCCCTTAGAAGTGGCCGTGTTAAAGCCTTTGCCCACATCACAGGAGGGGGACTGACAGAAAACATACCTCGTGTTCTTCCTAAGCATTTAGGAGTTGAGATTGATGCGTTAAAATGGCCAATACCGGCAATTTTCCCTTGGATTGCTGCAGCTGGAGGTGTTAATGAGACTGAAATGCTTAAAACTTTTAATTGCGGTCTGGGAGCAATCCTCATAGTGGCTCCTTCTGAGCAGCAGAATGTTCTAAGGATGATCAGTGATGAAAATACTTTCGTTGTTGGCAAAGTTCGGTCCCTGTTTGGAGGTATGGATGCTTAAATTCAGTTGTAAATTCAAAAGTACTAAATGAAAAGTTACAAATCACTCATAACTTATATTTTGAAACAGAGATCCCGAAAGTTTCCGTGATCAATTTCCCGACTGCCATGTCCACACTAATGAAGCCTCACATGGACCTCTTGCAATCTAAGCCAAAAATTAAAGTTGGTGTTCTGATCTCCGGAAGTGGGACGAATCTACAAGCCTTAATAAACCATGTCCAAGATGCAAGCATAGGGAGTCGTGCCGAAATTGCACTAGTTATATCAAACAAGGCTGACGTCGAGGGACTTCGAAGGGCTGAGAAGGCAGGAATTGCCACTAAAGTGATTTCACATGAAAATTTCCGTAAGCGTGAGGAATTTGATGCCGAGCTGGTGCGAAACTTGAAAGCAGCCAATGTTGACCTCGTCTGCCTTGCTGGGTTCATGAGAATCTTGACACCAACTTTCGTGAACAGTTATCGAGGAAAACTGATCAACATTCATCCCGCCCTCCTTCCCAGCTTTAAAGGAACAGAAGCACATAAACAGGCTTTGGATGCTGGTGTTCGTATCACCGGGTGCACCGTTCACTTCGTTGATGTAATTGCAAAACAGTTGGAAAATGTAAATATTTCATTACAATCACTAATTGAATATTTTGTTTAAATAGGTTGAGGTTGATGCTGGAGCTATTATTGCCCAATCCACAGTTCCAATCCAATTTGGAGATACAGTAGAAATGTTAGAGGAAAGGGTCAAGAAAGCAGAACATAAGACCTATCCAGAAGCCCTAGAACTACTAGCCCGGAAGAAAGTCCAGCTGGGTGCTGATGGAAAAGTTGTCTGGAGTCTCTAAATTTCAGTATCAACTCGTTTGGCAAAATATTTATCAAAATTTAGCTTCGACTGTATCTCTTCATTGCTTTTACCTAGTTTTGTTCATTAATGGATTAACCTCTTGATAGTTTTAAGTTGGATCCTTAAAAAAACGTTACAGGAATGTGTAAAATTGAAGTTTGGCTTGAAACTTTTAATTCTCCTTAGATCCCTTAGAAATGTATGTAACATTAGAAAACTATGGCTAAGTTTGGACTAGAAGTTGAATAGTACAGTAACACGTTTCCTACTGCATAACTGTAAATAATATTCCTACGTTTTGAAAATTGAAAGAAACATGCCCATCAAAGATTCATTGTCCTTTGACCCTTTTATACCACCATGAATATTCTTAGATGATTCTGCAGCTTTTCTACTAGCATCTTTACCATAAGCTTGCTGCATTTCAGAAGAAAACGTCGACAGAGCCTTCTTTGCTTCTCTATCTAACTGGAAGGATATCAATTGCTTATGAAGACTAGGGACAGTGAGGTTGAACTTCAAAATCATCTTGTTTAGATCATCACAGTCGCTTCGAAAATCTTGAACGACTCTATTCCACTCAATTTCTTCATCGGGTGAAAGCTTTTCGTCATACTTGTGCCTCATAAGCAAAATTTCCTGACGAATTCTTTTCATTTCTTGCTTGATTTCTTTCTCCAGCATGATCCATTCCGGTGCGAAGCCATTGTCTATCAAAACCTGATTTAGTTTGTGGGTTGTAAAGTCAATGTAGGGGTTGTACGAGGTATCATGTTTAAGGGGTTTCCCAGTTCCGGATAGATTGTCGAAGTCCCCACGTGCCATAGATTCTTGGATCAAATCTTCTACCAGACGATCTACTCCAATTCTACAATTAAATTAGCACAAATTAACATTACGATTGAAATAAAAAACTTAACAATATAATCGACAGAATAATCGAGCAAGGGCATGGCTTACATCTTACCCTGTCTTAGTTTTTTTAGACGCTCGAACATCCTTTGCCAAAGCCCAAACTTCTTCCCCACTGCTACGAGAAACTTTTTGAACACGGTATTCCATTATGTTATCCGCAGCTTTAGCTCGTCGATACTTATTATATTGTTTCTCTCGTTGAAACGGAGATCCTGAGCCAACTCCATCATAACTTAAATATTGTCGATGTTGGGGTGCAGTGTGCTGTAAATATCCCCAAAATTGAACATGATATTGTTAAAATATTAGCAAACACATCTTCGGGCATTATGAGGTTATAATAAATTACCTTAATATCAGGACTCTCTTCATCTTCCTTCTTATCTTTAGACTGTGTAGCTTCTGGTTCCTCTCGGTAATTCAGACCATACTCCCCTTCAATTTTATGCCTGTTGTGTCGAAAGTCTGCGAATCCTTTTAACAGATTTTTATACGCAGTGTCTATCTGTAAATGTCAACCAAATCAAGCAAGTTAAAAACCAAAATTGAATTTAGGTAATAAATGGTAATGCATACAATTATTTCAGATTACTTGATGAAACTTTTCAGCGTCAGCCTCTGGCATCCCTCCATCGGGATGATACTTTTTGGCAAGCCTTATGAAAGCATCCCGAGCTTGTGATTCATCTGTGCAATCTTCAGGTATTTTAAGGGTTCGGCAGTCTTTCTATAGAATTTCGAGCAAATGGTATAATAAAATAATTCAGTCAAATTAATGCAACTATCCTTGAAATTCAATTAAGTGATTCTTCCTCCAGCCAACCTGACGTTGCACAAGCCTTTGTCTCTCAGCGTCTGCTTGATGTCTTCTATTCTGCTGATGATACCCGTACTTTCGATAGGCACCGGTGGTAACACACACCGAAGGGTTTTTCACAAAACTTGTAATTAAACTACATACGGAGGCCGCCTTGAGGGTTATCATTTCTTCCAGTCGTTTCTATTTCTACCTATTCATTCGAATAAACACGTGAGAGTGAAAGTCTGTGCTTATCTCTGAACTCTCTATGTTTAAAAAAAATCCTGCTGCATGGATTTGTTTGATAAAAATAAGGTCAAAGGTAACTTACGCTGTAATACAAACATCTCCAAGGCTATTAAACGGTCAATTAATTTGTTAAAGTAATTTTTAAAGTCCATGTAATTATTTCTGTCAGTTGGGGTTGGAGCCTATGCTACACTGTAGATACAGGAAATGAAAATGATTCGCGAATTCCCTCTTTAACAATTCGCAAAAATTGTGTAACCCACCAACCATAAGAGTCGATGATGAATCTTGTATAATGATAATCGAAATCATCCACTCTATGTAATACTTTGTGAAAGAAAATAACGTAGAAAGGAAAAGAATCCCATGGGTTTTTAGCAAGTGTCCGTATGGGGAGGAGGAGTGTGAACTTTTTGCTATAGAGTCTGTCTCATTCAAGTTCAACCCTTTGCCTTTGCTTTGATGTCCCACACACACTACTCGATTTGTGTGTATAGTATGTGGTAAAACTAGTGCATGGTATTACTGTTGTTTTCCCTCTTGGAAGCTGCTCGAGTATTTTACTAAAGCTTATTGAAGAAGTAGTAGTGGGGGATATTGTTGGTTACATACCAGCGAGATACGAGCATATTGTTGAGTGGCTTTTCATCTTCAGTTATTTTTACAACCCCTTTGAACTTGAAGTGAAGTTGGTAGTCTTGGTAGTGGTGGAATTCCAATAGGTAGTGTCAATTCCTATTTGAAACTACACGTCGAGCAAGACTGGTTTATATTATACCTCTTTGCTGTTCCTTGCTCTTGGCCGAGGTGGTTTTCTTAGAAATAAACTTGGGCATTAAGGGATACAATCTACAATACAGGTAGGGAATAGGGGATTTATTTAATATATTTAAACTAATCATCTTAGTGTCTGTGTCTGTGACCCACTAACTGTTACAGTAAACCTCAATGCAGTTCAATATTCAATAGAATTCGTAGGCTATTCCTCAACTAACAAATTATATTGACACTGTTGACAGGCTTACGTGAAAAAGCGTTAACTGCGGAGTTTGGAGCTGGTTATTCAAGTCTCTTTTCATAATTTAGTAACTGTAATATTTAAAAAATTTGTCCTTACAGCTGGAGACGCTAGAGTGATTGATAACAATTTAGTACCTTTAAACTTGCTCTGATATGGCGGATAAGCAAACGAAGAAAGCTCGAAAGCGCAAGGATGTAAGTATTAGTATTATTAACATTAACATTTCATTTACAAAAATCATTCTTTGTCCTAATTTCTTGATTGCTTATTACTAATTGAAGGCCCAAGATGCAGCACCGGAGAAAAAAGATGAAGCCACGAAAGAAGAATATGCTATCGCCAAGTGGATGCGGAAAAATGTTCTTATCAAGAAAACGAAATTCCTGAACCATACAGTGGAGTATTTTACTGGTAAGTGGTAATTGATTATTATATGACCCTTGAGTTTAAGTCTTAAACATTTTAGTGGCATAGCCTTCGTTTTAAAAAGCACATTCATAAGTACAAAGCTAAAAGTTGTAATGAAAGAACTTTCAGTTTTTATGCTTGTTTTATTTATCAGATTTAACATGTTAATTATGAGATCTGCCCCTTTGCAGAACACTTAATGGATATCCATTGTTTTAAAACCTTGACTAATTACTCTTTGTCTGTGTACTAAATTAGCATGCAAAGCTGTGGACCAGCTGATGGATTCACCATGGGCTCAGCCGAAAAAGCCTGGGGAGGAGGCACTGTTTACGACAAGGGAATCGATTGAAGAATACTTGAACGTGTAAGAGTTTCAGACTTATCATCTATAACGTAAATCACAATGCTTCGAGAAAATAGCCTCGGTTATCAGCAATATTTATAGGCTGTATTCTTTGAAGTATCAATGATTTAGAATAATCGATGACATCCAAGTAATGATTGTCTTGGTGTATAGGATGCTGAGACATAAAATGTTTCATCGTGCAAGGAAGATTGTTGTACCTGAGAGTGAGTTGAAGTCCAAAAAGAAGAAAGAAAAAGAG
Organism: Agrenia bidenticulata; assembly: GCA_034694785.1. Classification (NCBI taxonomy): domain Eukaryota; kingdom Metazoa; phylum Arthropoda; class Collembola; order Entomobryomorpha; family Isotomidae; genus Agrenia; species Agrenia bidenticulata. Next base: position 52,802 of record JAQFYM010000248.1, read on the forward strand.
AAGGAAAAAGAAAAAGAAAAATCCGAAAAAGAAAAATCCGAAAAAGAATCCAAAAAGGGCGAAGCTACTGCGGTCAGTAAAAAAGATGAGACCGCAACTGCTGCGGAAAGTAGCCAGGCCGAAGGAGACAAGACGGATAAAGATCTAACGGTTTCAAAACGGAAGAAAGTAAGACAAATTATAAAGAGTAGGTTGATAAACGAATTTTATTGCTTGATTCAACATTCAACAAATTTTTGGAACCTTTAGGACGAAGGGGAGAAGAAGAAAAGGAAAATTCGACTGGATATGCACCTCGAACAACGATTCGTTGATAGTACAGATGCTTATGTATGGATTTATGAGCCAACGCCATATTACAACTATTTCTTTGGATTCCTTGTCGTCGTCGCTGTGATTGCTGTATGTCTCTTCCCATTGTGGCCATCGTCTGTCAGGTATGTTCTGATATTCATCAAATCAAAGTTATAAGTGTACTACCTCATATCTAAATTCGAGTGAATTATTCCAGGCAAGGAGTTTACTATCTAAGTTTAGCGGCTGCAGGATTTTTGGTTTTTATTCTGGCTCTGGCAGTTATAAGAGTTGTACTCTTTGGCATTGTTTGGGGCATAACATTTGGACGACATCACCTGTGGCTCTTGCCAAATTTAACCGAAGATGTAGGATTTATGGCATCGTTCTGGCCTATTTACAAAGTAAAAGATCAATAAGTTGATTTTCATCGATTAGTTTATTTATCGTATTATTAATTGGGTTTATATCTATAGTATGAGTACAAGCCTGGAGGAAAGGATGACGAGACGAAAAGAAAGAGGGACAAATCAGAACCTAAAACCGACGATGAAAATAGCGAAGCCAAGGAATTGTATGTTTCATTAAAGCTATCGATATGTATGAAAAGTATCGTTTGACCGACGTTTTATGGATTTAAACTATTTCATTTAGACCATGTCTTGAAGCTGGAGAGGAAGATGAAAAAATTAAGCCGGCAGATCAATCAGAAACAGAATCTGAAGGAAGCCAGCCTTCTCAAACAGGCAAGGATTTTGAAATGGTCGATAGAGAAGAAATCGAATCTTAGTAAATTGCCGTTTGTTAACCTGAGTCTGAATTTACTGGAGTAAGGAGTCTTTCCTTAATAAGATATGAATAGTTAATGTATGCTGAAAACGTCCGTTGTAGTTCTGATAGGTTTGTATTGTCGGTCCAACTTGGACAAGTCCGAGAGAATATTGAGTATTAGGATTTAGGATAGACAGGACAAATAAGCCGAAGTAAGCCAATACCAGTTTGATCGCAATTATATAGAACTACAATATTTAACAACTGCCAAATTTTCAAAAGTTAGAAATGTTGTGTGAACTAGTTGACAAGACGGATATAATTACTTAATTGACGTTTCTTGAAGACAGTTTGACAGCAACGAATCGCAAATTAAAATTAGTCAAAGCTGTTTAATATTCAAGAGCGAAGAAAACTTTGAAAATGTGCATTTGGTCCCGTAGGTTCACGAAATTTTGAATACAGAAAGAACCAGTTCGTGGTGAAATAAATCTGTCAAAGAATTTATTGTTTTCCTAGAAAATCCTGAACTATTCGATCGTTTCAATATTTAGCAGCAGTGGAGTGCGGTTGAATATACTCTATTATAGAATAGAATAAAAAAAATATTAAAATTTTAGTAACCTTCGACCTAGAAATTACATTAGACTTAGAATTGGTAACCGAAAAGTTATTTTCCGCTGAAAATCTAACGTTGTTTACAAACTCGTGTTTAAATGGATGCAAAATGCTGATATTGCTGGTAATATAGTAGATTGTGTCATTTCATTTGGAATAATACTGTATGCTAGACTTATGTACAAGGTGCTGTTTTTAAACTTCTGAAAAAAAATCAGGGATGAAGATGAAGAATTCGAACTATTAAGCTAATCTTTAATACAACATAAAATTAGGTGATGAGCGAGATAGTTATGAATCTTGGGCCCTAAGGTGTTTATTGTAATTATCTTTTTACAAACGATTATTATTAAGAATTTAACAAAACTATTATAATAGATTATATGAATTATATGAAGCAAGTAAAGTGTGCAGTATCAGAAATTTTTTTAAGGTCCAGTATTTTGTTTTCATAATCATACCACAGCTTTTTCGTTCTGTGGAGGTCAAGGCTACTTTACAGGGTCTGTCACATAAAAACCCCCTATTTTAAATGCCAAAAGATTCACGAATTGGTTCATTTTATTTTAGGAATTAAAAGTTGGTCTTTAAAGCTTAGGTTCCAACTTAATAATGTTCCAAAGTTGCTTGGTTATTTCGGTTCGGTTAAAGATAGCATCTATGACAGTTTTACTGACTACGAATCATCCTCATAATTGAGGGGATTTCCCTGCTGCAATTTGCTAAACACTCCTCGAAGCATTTTATTGCAGAGGGCAGCGTAAGGATTCATCTGCACGAGTTGAGCCTTTGCAAACTGACTTCCTAACTCGGCTGCAGCTTCGAAATCATCCCTTGCCTCCTGTGTAAGACTTTCTCTCAAGTTCATAAGTCCTCTTTGGCAAAAGGCTTGACAGGCTGCTCGACCTCTCCCATTGCTGAGAGTGATTGCACTGTTTAAATCCGTTTTGGCTTCTGTTGAATTTATTACAATTTATTAATCATGTTCATATAAAAAGTGAAAGTGTGTTACTCCGTGGATTAAAGTATACAATATTGGTAACCTGGGATTTTTCCAAGGAGGCGTAAGGTCTGCGCTCGATTATTATAACCCGAAGCTCGGTTTGGTGTAGTTTCGATTGCCTGTGAGAAATATTTAAACGCAGATTCGAAATCTCCTTTTGCTGCAGCTTGGATCCCTTCCATTTCCAATTCTCTTGAAGTAGCTACATCGTCTGTTATAAGTTCCGTGCTTTCTCCTATTTTACAAAGCGAGAAACAACAAACAGACTTAGACTTTCCATTCTATAAGATTTATTAAAGTTGGTAGGGTTGTTTTACCTTCTAAATCCTCTGGGATATTTTCATCGAACTGAAGCTCCCCCATTGGAAGTAATGGGTTGAAAATATTGTTCAGAATTTCTTTATCATTGAAAGTAGACATGCTTGTCAGGTTTAAGACTTTTACTGTTCAATTTTATTATGATTTTTCTTTCCAATGATGGGCAGGAATAGTACGTGGATTATTTGGATGGAAGAAGGTTTGATTCTTTGATTAAAGAATAAATTCTATTTTGGTATTCGAGGAGTTATTAGGCAATGCTAATGCTCCATAACCAAAAAATGTCCTTCAAAATCCAGTTCTTGATTAAATCAACAAATTTGTCACACCATACGCTTGAAGTAAACTGGTCTGGTATTCTTTCAACAGTGAACCTGTTTCATTACGTATCTAAAATACTTTTATTGGCACTTGCAGTCGAGGTATAGATTTATGCATTCTTGGTATTGCCGAATGTCTCACTAAACTTTTTTGAAGTTGACAATTTCGTTACTTAAATCTTTAGTAATGGATGCTATTAAATGAAAGGTCTGCATTTTCAGAATTATTCAATGCAAGTCAAGCTTAATTATTCGGCACTTGTATATTTTCGTTGGATCATAATAACTTTAAGATTAGATTGACAAATACATTCTACTAAATAGTCTATGGAATCATATAAATTTATCATACTGGAACCGATGATTGTGTCAAGGGATATTTTTAAAAGATTTGAAACTGAAATTGAGAACCGGAAAAAGCACCGGGGTTTCAATATCAAACATTATTGTCTAGTTTGATGCTTGAAATGACGTCTACACAGATGTCGGAAGTTTGTTAGTTTGATGAAGTAACAGTTGACAGTATTATCATTAGAACTACAGATTGCAACTTGTACACGTCTTGAATGAAAACAATTTGAAACATGAAGTTTTTGATTAGCCAGGCCGAAGCCATAATACCCATAATATTATAATATAGCATATATTATTATGGAATTCCGGGAGCTGCAGGATTGATATGTGGCTTTTATCTAATTTGATCGGAAATTTTGTAGTCTTTTGATTCCCACCAATATCGAATATCTATCTGTGCTTAAATCAGACGTCTCTGTTGGGCAGTAGAGACAATCAAATACACACTAAATAATTAGACCTTTAGTAAATTAGGCCTTTCAATAGCTTAAATACTCTAGCAAGGCAGAGTAAGAAAAGCAACTCTGCCAGTGAGAACTACTTCAGCCAAATCTGAAGCAATCCGAGCGTTGACCAATTCTGCATTAAACGGAACAACTATAGGCTTCGTCATATTAAATTGATTATTCATAGTAAAATGTAATAACTTTTGACTAGAAAATCCAATAAATCCGATTTCGATTAAAAACTAACTTTCCCACGAACTTTATAAAATCCCAGGGAGTTCGCATTGTGCAATAGGGAAGCGATTCCCACATAGCTTTCAATTACTATTGGTTTGTATTCAATTCTACAATTTGGCGAAATGTCACCTTCTCCTTGACCCAGAGCGTAGGTGAGCTCCCGAACGAAGGGGTCGACGTCAAATAATGCAACCGATCCATCTCCTCCTAGAAAACAGAAATTGCGTTATAAAGCTTTTCAAATCAATCGTCTAAAGTCTAGAAACTACCATTTTGTAAGCTGGCCGAACCTTTGTGCCAATACAGCGGATGTGAAGTAAATGTTAGGCGTGGAATCGATTTGTCGAAAGGATTCCACTTCTGATATAAACTTAGAGGCTGATTTTCATTCCAAATAATTTGAATGCCTCGTGTATTTCTGGATCTACATAAAACAATGGAATTTAACGGTTAAATCTGATTCGAAAGAAATAGGTTTTTTTATCTCCCTTTCTTACTTAGATTCAAATTTCTCAAAAGAAAGGATTGACATGATAGATCCCCTGACAGTTCGAGGAACATTTTCAGAGATGGGAGACGAATTGTTCTTTTCCATGTCCTCAGTTGCCTCTAGAGCCGGTTCTGGCTGTCCGCATTTGCTTTTTCGCCATACAGCACCTCCAACTGTTTGAACGGTCCCATGTACCGATGGTATGATGCAGTCCTTGACTACACCTGCGATTCCACCAGCAATTCCGTTGAGTTTTCTACACAATTAAAGATTAAAATTCCGTAATCTAGAGTTAAAGGCTGTGAAAGTAACCACTCAAATATTTTTCTTACGGAGTCCATGAGTTTTGAGGATATACCAACTCCCCTTGGATAACTTTGTCAATAACAGACAAATCTTGTCTTCGAGTGTCTTCTATTTTCATTCCAATGAAGTCATACTTGACAATAATCATCACCTTCTCACACAGAATGATAATTCTCTCCCATTCATGGTTCCAGGAATCAATTTCGGTCAGTAACCAAGTCCCACGAATAATTCCGTCAACACTGATATCGATAGTTTTTTGAACTTCGGTTACAACGTTATTCAAAATGCTATCTCGATATGCGAAGAAATCCTTGGCCTCTGTTTCAGATTGAGGTGGTAGTGGACTTTCCGACCTCCACAAATTCCGGTTCACGCTTCCATTAGTTCCATTTATTAATTGATTGCCAGCCCCGAAATCCCTAGGTCGAAATAACGGCGACCCACCATTAGAGGAATTTAGGGAAACTGTACTATGACCGTCTGGAGAAACTTCGCCTGAAGGTGGGGTCATAGGTGTGACAGCGATATGCGGAATGTCTCCGGGACCCATTCCACTTGCTGTTCTCTCAGTTTCAGGGGTGACGGAATCATTGTCATGTATTCTTAGGGTCACGTCGAAATCTTCCAATCCTGCATCGTGGTCATCTAGTGAGTCTTCGTCTGCCGTAAATGTGAACGTCAGATTTGATACGGGATCCATTCCTTGTTTATAAATACTATCTTGTTATTAAATCTTGTTATATTTAAATTATTATACTATTCAATCAAACTTAATCAAGTAAATTTTTATCAATATTTCCATTTAAAAATATTTAACCTGAGCCTGAGCTAATATTTAATCAAAAACTCAAAGACAAGATAATTCTTTTTAAACTCAAATTCAGGCCTTGAAATAATTAGGTATATGCTCCACTAATGAGGATTTAAAATCATGTATTCTTGAACTTGAGTTATCAGAAATACAGATATGTATTGAAAATTAAAAATCTGGTGAAAGTCACAAGAGAAAGGTGGGTTCGCTAAAAATATGATCCCAATCTCAAAATAATTTAGACACCTGTGACTTCTACACTTCAAAAGGCATGAGGCAACAGAGAAAACTATCCATAACAAGGATACCATACACTTCAAAGAGTATCAAAATTCTTTAAAAGTTTAAACAACTATACTTTCATAACCTTCAGTAAGATTTCTCCATTTTTTCATAACAAGTCTGCAGTATAAAGAATTTAGAAACAAATATAGCAACTTGATCTATATTAAAGTGTTCAAACAGTTCGAAATAAAAATAAAATCCACCCCCTTAAAAATTCATATTCCTTCCAATTTAAAAACTCCAAAAGCCAACCAACACACACACACCCACACACAAATAATAAAAAGAATAAGCACAATTGTTCCCCAACATCTTATGGGTCTCTTGTATCCTCACTACCAAGGAACTTCCCTTCTACACCCGCCACACGAAAACCACCACAAACCCGCAGAAATACCGAGAAAAGTTTATAAAAAAACTTTCACCAACCTGCAATCACCTCTTCTGAGGAAACCCCTTCCACCCCGGGGTGACCCTAAAACGGTCTTATGACCTTTACTCTTTTCCCCAAGGTTATCAAAAGCTGAGATTCGGCCCTGGTTTCAAATGCCTCCGGATTTCCTCTGTAATAAAAGTGCAAGTGATAGAGGCGGAGTTGATTGAGTGAAAGCGGAGAAAAGTCATTCGCCTTTCTCCATATAAAAGTAAGTCTATAATGAATGCAATGTGCAATATGTGTGGAGATTGAAAAGACATAGAGAAAGAAATAGTTTATACTCTATGCTAATTTATCATCTTGCCCAACTCTTACAACCTCTAGTCCCAAACTTCCAAACTTCAAAATCCATTCTCAACTCTCTCTCTTCACCAGCCATCATCATTTTAGATATGTTAATATCTCTACATTTCTATCATTTTTAGTCCACCAAGGAAAGACTAAAAACTTGGGATTTCTCTAGTCTTTTTTATAAACTATTATTGGCAAGGAAGACTTATCGTGTCAGAGTCTTTGTTTGCGGTTTGAGGGGCTGGAGATGGAAGATGTGGAGGTTTGCAGCAGCTGGGAGGAAATTACTGAAAATGATAATGTAAAAGAATTCATCATGAGTCATTTGTACCGTAATATCTTGATTGGGGATGGTTGAGAAAGAGCTGGAGTTCAAAGGTCAGCTATATTGTTAATCACAGACTTATCTGGTATTTTTTCATAGATAGTGGAGAGGCAGCTAGCTCAAATGAAATTGGAGAAAGCAAAGCAAGCGAGTCACAGTCGACTGGAAGATGGGCCTAAAATTAAAATTCTTAGCAGAAAATCAGGTATTATTACATATTATTATCAACTGGTTTAATTTGTGGATTAGAGCATAAAGATTATAGATGCTCTAACTACCAGGTAAGCTTATGTTTGGATAGTATTAGTATGTAATATGTATTTTTCTGCAGACAAGGAGAAAGATAAAGGAGGTCATACTCAGATACAGTTGGATAGTACGAGAGAGGAAAGTTTACGAAGTCAATATGTCCCTCCGGAACCTAAAATATCGATATTATCTCGTCCTAAAACAACTAACGCTCGAAATTCTAATGGTCAGAAGTCCAAGGCTCAACCCGTCAAGACCTTAGAACAGGTTAATAATAGTAAACTCACTGTCTATTACTAAGCAATTAACTGGCATAAGTTGCCAGTTGGTTGGAATATGAGTATATGAAAGTTTTAATTGCTCTTCCACTCTTACAGCGAGAGAAAGAATACATGGAGGCTAGGAAACGAATCTTAGGGGACGTTCAGTTCGACGAAGCTGATGAAGAAGTGTCAAGTTCTGACGCAGATGGATCAAATTTGTCACCGGCGGAAATTCTTAAGCAAAAAATTGCACAAGCGATGAAACAGGAGGACGACGGGGAGATTGGGGATGTAGGTTCGGATGAAGGAAAAGACAGTAGTGGGGAAGGTGATGAAACTCCTGGTACTTCTCAGAAATCGAAATCTCGAGGAAAGAAACGCAGAGAAAAAATTAAAACATCGAATCCTGAATCACCAAGGGACTTTCCTCTGTCAAAAAGTGAATCGGAGAGGATTGTTAGACAACCTCGAGGTCCAGATGGAACAACTGGATTCCCAATTCAAAGATAACTTTAGGTTTGGTTAGATCGTTCTTCAGTTAAGGCAAAGCCACATTTATTTAACAAAAATATTAAAGTCCTTGTAAGTAATTATCTGAGAAATTATATTCCTTCATGACTACGGGTAGGTCTCGTCCACCTATCAATTATGCTCGGAACCGTTGAGGTACCTTCAGTTTGTTTTCTTAAAATTTCCCATTTATAATAAATGGCGTCTTTTAAGTTAACGTTTCATTATTCTGATTTGAAGAAATCGCTTAATGTAGCTTGTAATTACTATAACACACGATACCTAAATTTTTGAGGACTTTGATTATAAAACGCCTTGTTTTATACGCCTACTATGGCTTGGTCCATTTTCGAAGATCTACAATATTTTGCATACATTGGTTTGATCTCTTGGACTGCAAATTTTATAGCTCAGACTGTGCAAAATACCAGAGTGTGTTTATACTACTACAATGCACTAACTCCTCCCGCTATTTTGAACATTTTCCGAGCTTGAAACATTTAAGCTAAACCGTACCTTTGTGAAAGAAAATGGGTCAGCAGATAAAATGTTATCCAAGTCAAGGATTAAATATTAATAAAGAGACGAAAACGCTTCAACTATATCCTGATATGGCTTTTTATTTTGACATTTGGATTTATTCCACTAAAGAAAAAGAATGATCATTAGGAGAAGGAAAATAAACGTTGGATAATGAATGATCCTTTATATGCTCCCCTCCATGTTCATCATATTCAGCCTTAGAGAGGTAAAATTTCATATTCGAAGGTTCAGCGGCCCAACTGCTCATACCTTTCCACGGATCTAGTTCTGCGTCATCAGCAAATACAACTTCAAACGTTGATTCAAACGGGCGAATTTCCATGAGTTCTTTCTTTAATCGGGGTAACAATCCCTTGAATAATGCAGGACCTCCAGTCACAAAAACTTGGGAGACAAGCCGACTCTGAAGGTCTTCAGGATAAAGTTCTGCACAAGAGAGTATTGTTTTAACTATATAAAGCATTAGATATGAGATTTTAATAATTGACTACTGATACATACTTAAAATATGGTCAATTGTTTCAACAATTCCTCCTTGACATTCTCCAATCATGGAGGGTTGAAAAATTATTTCTGCAGCTCTTATACTTTCAAGGCCTACGTGAAGCTGCAAAACAAATGCAAATATTAATAAATATTACTGATTCGGAGGATTCTAAACTGTTTCCTTAACATACTTCATGGTCGTCATCTGGAACTGAAATTGGCCCTTGAACTTCAAGGGTAAAAGTAGGATCATGTGCTCTTAAAACGTCTTCTAAGCTGTTCAGTTCTTCTTGTTCTTCGTTACTATCTGATCCTCCCAAATCCTGAAGACAATTAAACAATATGAAGTTAAATCATCCGAGATTCAATAAAAAACATGAATCAGAATGAATACCTTCTGAATAGCTTTATATACATCCCAGTCGTCATCGTTTATTCCAAACGTATCGTTTTTTTCCTGCTTTGCTAACTGTGACAAAACTCGCATTCGTTCTTGGGAAGCTAAAGATCTTCTTTTGGCCATTTCAGATCTTCTCTGCCGTCTTAAAGTCCGTTTTCTCAGTAACTCTGTCCTAGATACATAAAACAAGAATACATTAAAATCATGCAGGTACTAATTCAATTACCTTACTGTTAGAATTTAAATAACCAACTACGTGCCTTTTCTCTCTTACATCTGTAATGTCTGGGGATAAAGAAGCTAGTTTTGGCTTGGAACTTGCTGGTGATTCCAGTGAAGAATTTTTTTCTGGCGATGACTTTTCCTTGAACTTATTAATCCGTCCTCTTAGAATGGCTATTTCCTTCAATAATTCCTGTAACGTATACACTCCCGCAGCCTGCAGTGCCCTGAAATTACAATAAATGCAATAAGGCATTTTTTAAGAGAGTCATGAGGGCATTTCCTCTTAAGTTAAGAATAATATTTACCTCTGCGCTTCTATATCATCTTCTTCGTCAATAGATTCCTTAATTTCATTCAGAATTATTAGTCTTTCTTCATCTTCTGCCAACCTTTCTTCCCGTTTACGGGCATTCATCTCCGTTAATTTTTTAGACAATTCCTTTCGCCTTTCTTTTGTAGTTTCTAATTGAGATTGTGATCCACTTGGACTGTGTTTTTTCGGTCCTTGAATTTTCAGGACATGTTCATTATAATATTCGATTCCGGCCCAGTTTTTCAGTTCTTCAAAATAGTCAACCGCTATAGAGCAGTTGTTATGAAGGATTTCCTACAAACAGTCATGTATTGTTCAAAAATTTGAATGTATAATTTTGTTAGTACTTAATTAGTTTACCTACCTCTACTTTGCTGAAAGTAAGTGTGCTACCATGTGCTGGATACTTTAACTGAAGCAATTTATGTAAGAAGTAAGTAATTTCAAAACCACCTAGATTTATCCTCCTGCTGTTGGCAGGTATAATTCTGCCTTTAACAAATGGAATTATTTCAATAGTTTTGTAACCCATCGAAATTAATAATGCATCCTAAAACATCAAAATACATTCATGGGATATCTTTAATTTTTTTAAGATTGTTTTATATTAAATACCACAAACAATGAACGTTTTTTAGTATTACCTCCACTCCAGGAATATTTTTAGCTAGAGAATGAAGACAATCGACAGTGTATGAAACAGAAGGTACTTGGTAGCATTCAAAAAGGAGTTCCGACATTACTATAAAATAATAACAAACATCGATTAGAATAAATAAACTCCTATGAAAAATCCCATTAATTTTCGAAACTCACGTTTTCGACAGTAATTAGGATTAAGGTAAGCCTCAGTTAAGACGAGAGGATGCTCGAGTTTCCCATCCGACTGAATATTCAAAGACGTAAAAAGGTAGTCCATAATTCCACATTGTACATCCATATTATTCACAATATTACGATCAAACTGGGACTTCAGGGCGAAACGGACGTTGTCCAAATTCTCAATCTCATTTCCTACTTGAATCTCTACATCCTATAAATATTTCAATCGAACATTTATACACGACACAAAACTGCAGACCTAATTTATTTTTATTTCAACCGTGCTATTACAAATCCAAAGTACCAGTGAAATATACCTTATTTTTTCCCTTTTCCTTCCTTAGTCTAGCCAAATGGTTTCTGAAGGCTACCCGAGGGACGTCATCTCCTGCAAAGCCTGCTCTACACTTGTACGAACCTTAACATGAAACCATACGAAAATCAATAATAATTGCAAATACTGTCGATACAGAAAAGGCTAATAAACAACCATACCATTGTCAATTACAATAGGTCTATCCATAGTATCAACTAATGGAAATCAATTCAATTTCAAGTCAAATTTCTGCCTCTTTTAAAGTAGTTATGGAGCAGGTAAGTTATACGGATACTTAAGATGTCCGAAATTTTGTTTCCCTCCTTCAATTGATCAGTTATCAGCTTTATTCTGATTGCTAAATTATAAAAAACATTGGGAACGTAAGATATTGCATGGGAAGTTTTCCAAGGAAGGTAGTAAAACCTCTCGCTTCATCATAACTACAATTCATGGAAATATGCAAAGATGTGAGAAACGCAAGTTTTACATGATTAATAAATTATAAACATTAGCAATGTAACTTTGTATGCTCTTTAATTAATTTCAATACAACTCAACTGTTACTCTAATAACTCTAATTAATGATTGATAGTATTGCTACTGAATTTTTACGAATATTCTGAAATATTCAAATCCTGCGTCGCCGAGCCTGTTGGTAACAGACAACATTATTGTACGGAAATAACCAAATATCTCGGTTGTAATCCATCGCCTCTTTTACTTGAAACACTCCGTTTAGTTCATCAGTATTGAATTCGAAGTACCACTCCACACGGTACTTCATGTAATCTGGAAGAACACCTCCGTCCCAGTTGTTTCCAATTATGACGTTTGAACGATTATTGGGTCCTATCCCTGTAAAATAGACTCCGTTTCCATACGCAGCGTCATCCCCCCACAAGGTAGTTGTAGACATCATGATCGCTCCCGAGGCTTCGATGGCTTCTTTCCCCGTTCTATCTGTATAATGATACAGTGGACGCCCCATTTCGGTTTTTCCTAACAATTACAACCACATGAATTTATAACTTGACAATAATATTAATTCTTATGGTTAATGATTAAAGAAATAAGTGCCTCATTTAGGCCAAACATTTACCTGTTTGAAAATTCAAAAATCAGTGTAGCTATAAGAAGCTATAAGAAGATGACTCCTTCCTTTACTTTAGCTTCAGTTTTTCTAGAACTTTCGCAATGGACTGCTGATTCTCAAATACACTGAGAAATTATTAGGAATATGGGGATGGGGTGTAATAATTCAGGACTGAACTAGGGGGTGATGAAGGTATCCTTCAAACCTATACCTGTTTATGGGCCACTTGTCATAGGCCAAAGGATATCCAATAATCGTTTGCTGGTGGATCCCCATTTCCCCATACTTTGTAAGATTGACTTTAAAATTAGCTGTGTCATGTTAGTCTTTCCGAACTACTGTCACCCACAGTAATAGGAATTCAACTCCAGCTAGTATTTAAATAAAATATATTCATCCACCTATCACCTCCAGCTCTAGATTAAAAGTATGCATGGCTGGAGAAAGCGTCTATAAATTAAACTCCAGCAGAGTGGGAAGATAAAGTCCAGATGATGCTGCCGAAGAATGTAAATTGAAGATGACTCTTAACAATTTGTATGGTATAATTTACCATAATTTATTGATAAGGGGGCCTGAGTTGTGGATCTGATTTACATACGTTACACTAATATGGAAAAACAATTCTTTAAAGATAACTGTTGACCGTCGACTTGTTATTTGGATTTAATAAAGACTCGATGGCATTTTTAATTACAAGGTTCAAAATGAATGTGGTGTGTGGGGTCAGAAATTGAGGTGTATCAGATAAACATGGAATGTAAGTAGGTTGGATTCGTACATGACAAATTTTACAATTAGGATGCTTGCGAAAATGCGACTACATCTATTTTAGGTCGGAAAAGTAGCAATCTCGAACATACACATGTGACATGATAATTTTGCTGAAAACCATTGTTTCAGCTCATCTCATGATCATGTACTAAAATTGGCAAAATTAGTAAGTAATCTATAATCATACAGAGCACACACACTCACAGAGGATCAAAAATTAAAACCCGCAATAAAATCAATATACTAGACAAATTATATGTAACAAAACATTAATGGTAAACACGGAACCGTTCGAAAAACACAATAAATTACTAAAATTACCTTATACGCTGTTTCATGATGACATTCATGGCTCAATGACTTCATTCTAATTATCTCGTCCCCAAATCCAAACCCCAACAGATCACAGTTGATTTTAGTGTTGAAAGCTTTCAACTTCTTCCACAAAAATGACGAAAACCTGTCAATCCCTATTCATGTGTGTACATTAAACTTTAACTTCTCCATGAAAAACGATTAGTGCTGGGAACCCTTGAGAATATTATTTGTTTGACAATGTATTCGAGAATAAGCGGTATTTACAGAAAGAGTCACTGCAATTGGACCAGAGTTGATAAGTAGGCGTCAAAGTTTGGGACTCTTAACACCTGCTTAGCCCCGGGGCTTCCGTTCGTTCGTTACAAACTGCCTTTGTTTTCAACTCACTCGCCTACAGTCTTCTCCTTCATGTAGACGTAGCTTCTTATATTATAGGAGACTGTGTGATTTACTCAGAAGCTCGCATGGCTTTTGATCTCCACGAAAAGAGACCGTCTCTAGCTAAATAATAATAGTAAGAAACAAGTACAAGAAATGAGTAATCCTCTTATTCCTTTTGGTAATTCCTCTTATTGGTCGTGGTGACTCTCTGGCACAGTGTGGCTAAAGTTATTACGAGGGGACAAGGAAAAAAATGTCAGTTGGGGTAAAAAGCGCCCACAACAACTCGAGCTTCTACAACTGACTACATTGTGGATTGGAATATTGGAAAAGCAAGGACTTTTGCTCCTCAAACAACAAAAGAGGAGGCAAAAAAGGATTAAACTTTTTGATATTTTATTTAACTTTTTAATACTCGACTTTGTATCCTCTGCATTCCTCATCAGTTTCCTCTATGGATCTTGAGCAAAACCCGTGTCAAGATTCGAGAGTAAGTTAATGTTTGTTTACTTAGACGAGCTCTTATCTTGTCGTGATCTGTCCGTGGATTTTAATCTAGTGGCAGTGTGTGTGTGTGAGAATTGGGCCACTTTTTGTGTGTAAATAAATTTTTCTCACTACTGTTTGTCAATAATTTTGACTGATGATGTCGAAGGAATGTAATTATTCTAATTACAATTAAAACCTGACGTGACATATTACATTACACCTTGTAAGTCACAAGTAAATTTAAATTGCTAAAGACAACACGTCAACTCAGGAGGTTGAGAGCTCAGAAGAATGGAGAGAGGAGCTGGTTGCTGATTCTTGAAAGGTATTTCTATTTTCTGTGTATTTTGTAATAACAGCCATTCATTGTTTTATGATTTAGTCTGTGTAGAGAGACAAGAGACAGTTTAGAAAAAAAAGTTTGTTCTACTTAAATTTTTCAAGAGGCAGTATTCTCAACGTTGAACATTTGGTGTGCTTTTTATGTATAGCTTGAAAGAGTTAAGCAGTCGCTCTCTGCATCTTTGTGAACTATTTTTTATGCATCAGCGTTAGTTTGCATATTTTACTTGTCATGTGTCTGTGTGCTCTTGTGGCTTTTTGTTTTTCTAGAGAGTGGACTGAGGGCTAGGGGTGAAGAGGCCGTTACGCTTAACAGTGGTGGCAGTGGCTTATCCTCTTAATCACTTCGGTAGTTCGGTGGGAGTAAAGTTGGATTAAATAAATGCTCAACGATTATGTCATTGCTAATCAGCATTAGGTGTAGGCCTTTATTTGAACAGGGGCACTGATGTGAAGTTACATGAATTTTCGATTATTAACAATTAATCAGAGATTGCATCACGGTGACGGTTGAAATAAGCATCAGCATGACCAAGGCATTTACACGACAGGTGAGGAGACCAAACCTCAGAATATGTCAATCCGATTCAATCAATTAGAAATCCAGCCAACGGCCAAACACTACTCTTCATCGATGTAGCCCCTACTATGTATGTTGGCTCTTGGTGTCATGTGTTCAACGTCAGCGTCCTGCCTTATTTGTGAAAGGCTTACTGCTTACCTGACAACCTGCCAAAATCATTGATTCAGAATTCAGATTTTGGATTTCTATTTCCTAAATCACATTAGTATTGAAAGAAAGAGTACTCAAGTAATGATTGGTGACAATATAAGCCAATTAATAATTAAGGTTTTTATAAATAACTAACTACTAACTATGCAGATAGTCCGTATCGATTGATAAAAATGATAAAATAAAAAGAAGCTTACTGTTACACATAATGTTATGTTAAATTAATTATCCATTCATTCAAAATAAAAACTTTCAAACGGCTTGCAACTTGCAACTGAACTTGCAACTTTTTAAACTATTACATCTACATGCGATTGATGCGATACACAATATAAATAGAGGAAATCCACTTTACTCTACTAATGAGAAACGACAAGACAAGAGGAACTAGCTCCGGCAAAGATTAGATTAATATTATGATAAGAGGGATAAGGGATAACTTAAATCTTTAATGAATTGTATTTTTGATCATAATTCCACATTCGATCAAATTTTATGTTCTCAAATTTTTTTAAGAGAAACTGAATAGCTTGAATGTATAGAAACTTATAAACAGCATTTCAAGGTCCCTTGGGAAAGCAGCAACGCGAGTTTCCAAATAGATATAACTGTCACATTAGCAGTGCTTTTAAAGTTGTAAATGATAATTTTTGTCCAGTAAGCAAGCGTAGGGAGCTTACAGTTGTATATGTTGTGAGTGTTCAGGAACTATGAAGTGTGACTCGTTCCGAATTATTTCATACAAACGATCAATTGTTCTTTCTATTCTTCCTGCCCCCAACTGAGTCAGTCATCAATGTCATCATTTCAGGTCCGGTTGAGGGCTTTTCATCTCCGTGATGGGATATGGGATGCCAATGTTCTCATGTATTTTAATGAGCCAAAAAGTCCATCATATCCTCATAGTTGGAGCATATATATGTAGATTAGGATGGAATGATTTGAGATTTGAGACTAGGCTGGAATTTAAAATCTTAATTCATTCCTAATTTAGTACAATAAAACTATTTCCAACTTGGTCAAATTTTTAAAAGTAGTTCAGAATCTGGTTAAAATGTAAATGTAAATCAGGATGAATTAATAAAGGCAATAAAAGTGTACAGCAGGAGCCCTAATTAATGATTGAAAAGGAAGTTTTCAGCTAGTGCTTAGAAACTAGGTGCTTGGAATTGTTTCATTTATTTGCACTGCAATCTCTTTTAAACAACTCAACAAAGGAATGTTTGACTGTTTGAAGTTCTCAGGATCTTTAAAATTAAAGTGTAGATTTCTATGAGTTCTTTATGTCTAAGAAAGCTTTATTTACTCAATGATGTTGACTTCTATATTATTACTATATATGTATCTTTGTTTTTCATTAAATTTTTAAGGAGGGAAGCTTTCACGACAAGTTGTAAACCTCTCAAACAGCGTCATAAAAGTAACTAAAATAACGTATAGAGCAGACTCATAAAATTCCCAAAATCGGCAATTCGTGGCATGTGGCATGAGTCCATTGTCTCAGAGATCCCGTAAAAACGACAGGGGTTTTTGAGAGAAAATATCTCTAGCTCATGATCAGCATCTCGCAAATCCTCACCTAACAACTCAACACTAGAGAACAGTCTGATTAATCTGATATATCTCATCATCATAAATCAGACTGATTCTGCCTATGCATGCTCCCCCCTCCTACGGAATCAAAGAAGTAGGAAATGTTATAAAAATTTCCATACTCTGCTCTCGATCAATGCATTCAATTGTATGAATCCTAATCATAAGGGATTTTGTATTTAATTCAAATAATCGGCACTCACTCCGCATTCCTTGTCAGATTGGTAGAAAGGAAGGCGAAGGTTGCAAAGGTTTTGTTATGATGAAGCAATAGAATGGACGAGTTGTATTTTTTATGAGGCAGTGGTTGAGTATAATACAAACTATATAACTTTATTATCAACTATCAACTTCAGTTTTTTTTAAAGCCGTCGTAGTGCTCATGTTTACAGAATTAGTTGTAGTAGCTAGTTGTTTGTCGAGTATTAGTAAAGCATGCTTTTGTAACTCTTACTGATTAACTCTTTCTTGTGGTTGTTAGAGAATGTATGAGTATGAGAGTAGAATGAGTCGATACTATACAGAGATGACAGAGTGTATGTATGGAATGCATGAGAGTGGATTAAGTACATACAATCAAGCAAAACCAGGTTATTATGTTACAATTTTTTTTTGCAAATATTCTATTATATGCCCAACTACTTTACTCCTTCCATTCGTTTCAATCAGCTAGATGATTGATCCTTATAAGATGAGGTGGGAGATATGTATTTAATATTAAGTACCAGAGAGACTCGAGAGAGAGAGAGATGCAAGATGAAGGAAGGAGAGGTTGATGGCTTGATGGTCGACATTTTTTTGGCAAAGAACCGTTAACTAACTTTCAGTAATTCCTTAGCCGAAAATGATTCTGGTCATTTGGATAGTGTACTAGAATAATAATACTATAATGTGAAAAGTTTTTTTTCTTTTTGTTTAACTAAACTAGCATGTGGAATGCGTAAGGGAAAAGTGCAATATTTTTTCAGACATAGTAGGCTGTGCACAATCTCATTATACCAGATGATGCAGTATCCGATCCCGAAGTGATAAGTAAATTAATACTCTAGTTCGACCGGAATATTTTAATGCTTAGAATGATGTGGGATATCAAATGCATTCCGTATTTGGAATTTGCACGATCGTGTCAGAGCAACTGGGTCTATATAGTCTATTGTTTGGTACAGGCTGGCTATGTATTACGTATGTTGATAGGTTGAATTTGAAGCTGAGTATTCGATTTCCGTTTTGAAATTGCTGTTATTACCAGCCATTTGGCCGGAGGTTAATTTATTCGTTTGTTCCGTCTCGACGGGCGAATGACGGATGTTCATAGCCGATCTGTTAGGAGACTGTTAGATTAGTTTTCATGAGTGTGTGGTTAGCTATATACATTACAATTTTGTTTTTCAATGCTGCAACCTGTAACACTTTGCGACTCAGCCAAATTGCAATTCAGACGAAAATTGGACGGATTTCGATTTTGTTAAATGTTTGATTAGATAAGATTAAAATCCACCTCAGCTTTTATGATAGCAGAAGATAACCTGAGTCTGAGGATTTGTGGAATTTAGGAAATCAAGGTTTGCTCTCATCTATTTCTTCATTTAAAATTACAAATTACAACAACAACATTCATTTATGGTAGTAAGTAATTGGAAGTTTAGAAACGACGGTGGTGAACGGTGATGGTTGGTGGTTGAACCACTTGAATCTCAAAAAATCTAGAGGGTAGAATAGATTCAATCAGTCCCGTATATCCTTGATCTAAAAATTAGCTGATTTTTTGGTGGCGATTATTTTTAATTTTAAGCCTCGACGAAGTTATGTGTCTCATTTCCCGTTGTGTTACCTGTCTACGACTTCATGACGACCTAGAACGAAGTTAGTTATTAAAATTTAGAACCGTGCATCGTCTGTCAGCTAACTAACTGGCTAATCTAAGAAAATAAGTTATTAACATACTCATCCTGTGTCACGACTAGGGATTAGTTCTAAGAGCTTCTTTACATGCGTGCTTTCGAATTATAATGTTAAAACCTAGTTCATGCTATTATTCACTTAATAAATGAAGTTAGAAAGAGAAGAATTTTTTTTTCTTAATAAGCTCAGGCAGTATATTAAATTACTGTAGATTTTAGATCCATAAAATCCTGTTATGGATTCATCATGTTTGAAAAAATCTGCTATAAGTTTGCTCTCGAATTCTTAATATCATCTCGAAAATTAGGTGTATAAATATATTGCTTAAAATTCTCCGGGGTTCTCCTTGAGAGCATTGTGGATTTACATTTGGGTCCACACACGCGAATTAAATTCCTGTCCAAGAAGTTCTGAAGTCTGAGTCAAGATTTCCTCAGAAATGTTTATGCATGAGTGTGCTGTGCAGTCCATCATTATTCCGTGGTAAAGTAGTAAAGTCTTGTTCGTCATTGATGATTACAGATGCCATATAAGTAGGTAGTAGTCATCAATCGTCTAGTTCGTAATGGTGGGTTACAACTTACGACGAGTGTTGTAAAATGTAAAGTTACAAGTTGAATGTAAGACTCGTTATGGTAGGTAAAAGAGGTGGTTGTTCTCTTGAGTGCGTTCCTAAACTATGAATCTAATCTTTGGGAATTTGGCTTGGAATTTCTCGGATGCTGACTCAATGTAAATATTCAAACATAAAAAAGCAAGGATGAGGATTGAGGAGGGCTAGTCTATTAAATAACACTTAATATATTTTACCTCCGTAAAGTAAAATCCAAATAAGTGGTTGACAGTTGTGTAGAGTTGTTGTCGGTGAAATATTTTTTTTTACTCTCGTCTCGTGATCATCTTCCAACCTTAATTCTTAGTGCATGTAATGGCAATGTAATATTACTAGACGCACTTGTAGTAAGTGCAAGAGATACAAGAAGTGAGTGGCAGGCAGGCAGGTAAAGTGTCTTTTATTTCCGGAATTTTAATTTCCTATTCCGTTACACCTGATGGGGCTTCAACTTGGCTTAAACAAGCTTTTTATCCTGTTAAAAAACTCTTTGTCACATCTGCCATGTATCTGCTCGAGTGCCGAGTTGCCGAGTTTTTAAATTGTTTGCGACAGACCATTGCATTATATCGCATTTTTCTTCGTGCAGAAAAGTGGCAGATTTGATTTTTATCGGGGGTATTTCTTCTGCCTAAATTTTGGGAGCTTGTGGTTTCGTTGGTTTCGTTAGGTAAGATGGAAGATTTAATGATCGAAGGCATCCGGTTGAGTCGTTGCCGAAACGGCTATGAATCATTGAATGAATGAATAAAAATAAGAATCTTTGATGAGGTAATGATATCAAATACAAATATGTGTTAGTTGGATGTCATACGGATTACGTTTTTACGTTGTAAATCCTACCTGAAATAAAATGGCCGTGTCACCTCAAGATTTGTCCATTTTTTTAGAAGCACTCAGATGATGGACACGCGTGTACGTATACGTATTCTTGTTTTAAGTATATCTTATTTACATTTGCATGTTAGTAAACTACCGTTAAAACAAACGTAGACATGTGCGCATTGCGCATCAATCTAATTGATAATCTGTTGACTTTCAATCCTTCCAATGTTCTAATAATGAATTTTATTATTAGATATCGGACATGTGTGTCAGTAAAGTGTTTGCTTATCTTAAATGTATGTGTAATATTGAACTATTGATAAACTCACAATCGGTCAGTGAGGGATAGATGATTGTCTTGTCTTGTTTCTAACTCTTGTTTCAAAGTGTCATTGACAAAGTTATATTTGCATAACAATGTGATTCTGATTACATATCGGCTCCCTGGAAGTTTCAGCTTCATTGAAAGGAAATGTAAATGCAAATATAAAGAATTTATCAAGACAAGTAGTTTCCATCATATTTGCTTGAAAGATACGGTTTTGCTTTTACTTCCCTATTGAACGATTTCCTGATTTCCTTCCGACTGTCGCCGTTCATCGTATTTGATTTGGCTTTTCAACAAATAAAAGGATGAATGAATTTAGGAAGGAATTGTAATATAGACTTGTGTTTTTATGGTTGATTATTTATTTCTTTACCAGGTTCGGGAGAAGATGAAGCAGGTGCCTTGAAGTTGATGGAAGATCAAGTACCATATCACAGTCACACCATCTCACCTCGGCTTATTAACTCCGCTACATTTTTGCCCAGAGTGTCTGCTAAGAGTATCATTTTCATGGTGTGAAGAGTGTGACGGGAATTATTGAATAGAAGTACAAACATTTTTTGGCGAATTTTTCAAGAGATCATTGCCATTCGAGACGAATGGGTAAACACAGTGGTGGTGGTGGCGGTATGTCGACTTCGACGATGGGGAAGATGAAAGTGACAGTATGTTTCGGAAACGTAAGGGTCATTGTTCCTTGTTCCAATCAGGAGATGCTTGTCCGGGATCTCATTCATCAAGCCACTCTCAGATACAAGAAGGCTGCTGGGAAGGTGAGAAAACACTTAGCCATGGCCTATTTATCATCAAAATTGTAATTTGATGTCTCTCAAAACTTCATTCATTCCATTCCAAAACGGATGAGAAACATGAGGACGACTCACATCCTGGTAAAATCGATCATCTTCGCTCTCGACGCTTGTACAGTAGTTGGTATAAGTAAACATGTCGAATTTATTCGATCTTGTTTCCACGGAAGGTTGCATTGCAGTCGCCAAAAGCGATGTCTCTATTTATTGCTTTGTCCTAAACTTGGCAGAGCTTAGGGCTTCATTTATACGATTTTCTTTGTTCTTAAATTGATTCATATCAGCCAAGATATCAATGATCTTGAGCCATGGCATGTCATTTGATGTCTACATCGACCCATGACTAATCGTGGGATGGAGAGAAGAAGTCCATAATGATTTTAGATTTAGTAAGATTGGAAAGTTGATATTCAATGTAAAATCTTCTATGGATGAATTGAATACTGATAGAATTATTGCTTGGAGTAAACTCCGTATGTTGCAGTGCAGTGCGTGGTCATGATTGACCTGAGTCAGTTGGATATGCTTTCGCGCTGTCTCTTCCAGCGAAAGACACGCCATGGAAATAATTTGACTTGGGAAGTAAATAGATCATTGACCACTATGTTACAGAATTGTAGTTTTGTTTTGTAAAATTGTAAATGAGGGTTGGATTTAGAGGGGCCTAGAAATAAGTCCAGAAACGTGTGAGTATTATAGATTTTCCCATTGATTATATTATTATTATGTGTTCGCCATGGTCGATAAATAAGGGGGAGAACCTTGATACTGGGTAGATATGTTTTATGGATTACTTCCTTTTAAAAATAGCAGTAGTTGTTCATCTAATCCTTTTCGTGTTTCATTACATTAGAATCGGTGAAGTAAGTCGTTAGAGAGGACAGAGTGAGCATACTCAAAAAATCTGAAATAGCGTCATTCGTGGGAAGCATTTTGGGAATCCAAATAAGAATCGCGTGACATATAAGTTCATTAGAGTAGAAAGCTTGGCTTATTTTGGTTTGCATGACCGGGTTTGTTTGGTTGAATTTTTAGAAAGAATTTTTCCCATTCTTCCTCACTAGTTCTTTCTTCGTTCATCTCCAATCGAACAATTACCACTAACCAAGCATCTTACGAGTTTCGGGGTACAAAGCCCTTGTTCAAGTAGAAGCGTGTTTCTGAATCTTTAAAAGTCAAAGGCCCGTCAATTTGCTAAATTCACAACAATCGAAGCTCCCAAGTTCCCTTCTCATTCTTCGTGTTTTTTAAGGTAAGGTCGAAAAGTATTGAGGAGTTTTTTTTATAAGTTATTTTACATCCTATAGTAACGTATTTAACACATCAGCTTCTTGAGCGGTTTCTAGTTCAGTTCGTGCGTATACTATTCTTGAAGAGTATAATAATTTAATTTATTCCGAACAAGTATTGGAGAGGCGAAGAGAGTTGAAATGTTTCAAATGGGGAATGTGGAATGGGGAAAAGCTGAAACAAAGTCTCGGAATGTTCTGAGGTGAAACCGAAGTGCAATAAGATTTCTCTGTCTCTGTCCATCCGTCGGACGGTCGGAAAGCTCGAAAGGTTTCTTGGTCAGGTAATAGTATCGATTAGCTCTGCGGAAGTACCGCGTTGAAGACTAGTCAAGATATGAAGGGTGGGGGTGTATGAAATAAGAGTTAGTCATCCAACAGTCGACACCGACAGTCCCCAAGTCTAAGTCCGACCGGGTTTTATTTGTTTCATTCCAAGCAACTTGCCACATAAATAGTAATATTGCACAAGGAAGGAAGGAAGAAGTAGACATACTTTTTTTATTAAAACTGTGGAACGAGTTTTTAGCTCTTTTTGGGACTGGTTATACGTGACATGGACTGTTGGTCTCAAATTAGGTACGGTCACTAGCAAGGGATTTGTGTGTGTTCTTACGATTTGGAATGCTGAAATAAAAGAAGCGTTAAAAATAGTCGGCATGTTATTAAAGAAATAAATCGAGTAATGTTGTATATGTTTTAATTTATTAGATAAACAAATACAAGCTCCTTGAAGGAACTTCCGTGCAAATTTTGACGGTTCAAATTGCAGTCAGTGTCATATACATAATTAAATTTAAACGAGATTATCTCCTCTATGTCTATGTGGTGTTCTTATTATGAATCTTATGTGTTTCTAAAGTAGACTTTAATTACATGTATGTATTCATGGATTGTATATAAGTAGTAAGTTACTACTTGGTGCACGTATGAAGATGACAGAGACGACAGAGTTGCATACATACAGTGTTGTTTAGGATCTCCTGTATGTTAAAAATGTTTAAATTGAAATGCTGATTTAGCAAACCGGGGCACATATACATCGTTGACGAGTTTGGTTTTTTAATATTTATTGTTATGAATGTTGGTAAATGTTAGTATGTGATATTATTAGTTTGGACGCACCTCCTTAATACTAATGGGCTGGTAAAACAAGGAACATAAAGAATAGGATGGTTTCATCTGGAATTCTTTTCATGGCTCTTTGAGGTTCTCTCGAGGTTGGGTTGACTAATGAATAGAAATGAATTGAGAAAACACTACCACTACTGTGTACTCAACACAAGTGTACACAATAGTCTTTGGCAATGTTTCAACCCATAGCAGGGGTAAGAAAAATTGCATATGATATTGGCTTTTCAGTAATTGCCATTCCAGTCGCTCTTCATTTTTCTTCGTGACTTACGTTGGATTGAGAAGAAGGGAAAGAGTTGAATCCTTTTTCGGATAGAATTGAATTTATTATTTATTGGCAGGCAGTGTGTGCCAAGTACCAGAGCATTGTCAGCGAACTCTTATATTACAAGATGTGTCTGTGTAGTTCACGACTGTTTTTAGATCTTCATCTTGATAGGGTTTAATAAGATTTAGTGAAGTGTGTTAATTTTCTTCTCCAACTCCTCACGTTGCTTCTAATAGTTCAGAATGTCTTGATTAGAAGCTAATTTGTGGCTTGGTTTAGTTAGAGGGTTGCTTATAAATTACAATGGAGTTTATAGTTAATTAATGTTCAGTCGGAGAAGAAGATACTGCTGCAGTTGAGCTATGAGCTCGTAACTCTTTCATAGAAGTGCAGCTAGTTCCAGTTCACTTTCAGCCATGGATTATTGACTAGAGAAGATGTGAAGTTGCTCTCAGAGATCTTACAAAAACTTTTTTTGCATACTTTACAGATCTGTAATTGTAATTTACTTTAAAAACTTAATTGATGTTAATGTTCAGTGATACTTGGAGGCATATGGCCCGAGTTGAAGCTAGTCTAGAAGAACTGAGATCATGAGATGATCGATATGAAACGGTTAGGTCAAGGCTTAAGGCGACTGCTGGGACGAGATCAGCAAACATACAGTGTTCAAAATAGCAGTGAAATTCACAATCCTCGAAGAAGCCTTGTCGAATGCCGATTAGGATGTGGAAGTGTAGGGACAATTGAGCCCCTGCTTGAGGTATTTATTATATTACATTATGTACTTGGTACATCAAAAGCCTTGATTCGTTTATAATTTCTTGAGGTATATTGGAATAATTGTTCAGAATGATAAATAGTCTTAAAATTTAATTGCGTTCTCGGTGATTTGTAACGCAATAGAAAACTCTCATCCTCAAGACTATGGTTTGAATCGTGAGCAGGGCTCCATGAAGCAGGTTACTTGAAGAGATTCGCACACAGTAACATAATAATAATGTAATGAGCAAAACAACCAAGAAAGCTCTTAGTTGAAGAATCCGAGGGTTGTGGTTATATAGTCATCTGCGGTATGTATGGTTCTGCCGGACTTAAGTGGTTATAAAACTAGTTAGATTTTTGGGATGCATTGACTTCTTGAATCTTCGTTAGAGTATCACAGCTGAAAGATTGCCTTGGATGAATTGGATTTCTTACCTGTTCATGATGATGATAGGGTTTCTTCTCACAGGTAGTCAAACAAGTTGAAGAGAGGTATCTATCTACCTGCTGTTATGTTACATTGGAGTACAGCAGGGCTGCAATCATGACGTGATTTGCTCGAGGCAATATTTATTTTACCTCAGTTCGATGTGCATCAAGATGGGCTTGAAGAGTGTTGTGTGATTAATAAGAAGGGTAGGTAGTACGAGATAAGTTTGCAGAAAAATATATTTCGTTCCCATACACTTGCCTTTCTCCTTGATCCTAGGACAAACTTTGGATTCAGATTCAGGGCTAGCAAGTTTGGTCGATGTTTCTAGCATATGTGCAAGCGCGCATTAAAAGGTGTGAACGGAGTGTGTGATTTTTAAAGGAATTGTGACCTTGTGAATGTGAGCTGTGAAGCTGTGGTTAAGGAGGATTGAAGAGAGACTAAAGTTTAAGTTTTGATGGAGAGATTTAGTTGGTTTGTGAAGTTGTAATTGAACGGCTGAATATTTGTGACATCTATAGGGCCAGGACTCATGGGTGGTTGTTCAAAAGTTAAAATCCCAATCGGATGGAGGAATACTTGACCCAGATGACAGGTTAATCGATGTTGCTGACGATAGAGAGCAAATAATGGCAATATTTGAAGAAGACCATGATGGAATGCCATCATTACAACATAATGCTGGTGATGGGACAAGTGCCAGCTCTGTTGGAACTAATAGTCCAGATATTTTCCAGGTAATGTATTATAATTATTCGTAAGGCAAAGTTGGGGTTTTCAACTACTGTAACAAAATAATATCTAAAATATCGTTATTATTATCGCATTAGGGAACGGAGCACAAATTCCAGCCCTTTGCCAGAACAGATATTGAAATTACTGGAGAGGAGCTCAACAATGGAATGATGTGTGGCTCGGGTCCTTCAGGAAATGGAGGAGTTACCCTACAAGTACGTCGAGGAAGTGAGCCTGCTTTAAATAGACTGTCTCCTGTCCATTTATCACCTCCTGATCCTTCAAAAAGATGGTCGGCGGCGCCTGTAATTGATGAGGATAAAAATGGATTCCATCATCATACTGTTCCGGTACGTTAACATTTATTATTCGGAACTTGAAAATTATCCAAACCCCAGAAGACGATTTAATAAATCGCTGATTAATGTTACAGGAATCTTCTGTTGGATCAGGAGTCAATAAGAATATTCTAACAAGTGATATATCGAACGCAAGTGATAATCGTGAAAGTACAGTCAGACCATTTGCACCAACACCAACCGGTTATTATCATGACACAATAAACAGTGCTAGTGGTCAACATGTTATTTCAGCTGAAAGTCACCTTGTAGCGAATGAAAGTGTCATTAATGTTGGAACTAGTTCTGATAATTATACCAAATTCATTAGAAACAAAAGTGCAGGTACTGTGAATAATAATAATGGAGCTCCATCAAAATTTTCTCGGGATTTCCATCGTCATTCAATGCAATTCTTTGGAGATGGTAGTTCCAAATGGGCAGACGCTGCCGAAAGGTGTGTAAAACCTGTGCAGTTCTTGCTTTAATCCAAACCGTAGATTAAGTGTAATACAAAATATTTTGTAGTAAAATAGTACCATGATATCTAACTTCTGAGAACAAATGGATAAGTTTTTTTTATAGAAACGAAAGATTCAACTCTTGTAAACATGTTATCTTATTTATTTTTAGGGCATTGTGTCTTACTTTGCGAAAAGAACCAGTCGGAGCCAATGCTAGCCCCACCTCTGACATGAGCGATTCAGAAGCATACGAAAATCTTGAGGACTCTAAACATTGTAATGATCAAGGGGTGGAAACAGATTTTTTTAAATCTGTTGTTGAAGTAATTTTGCGGTACCAATCTGGCCCACTTGGGATACACCTGGTTCCAGAACATAACGAAAATGGGAAAAACCAAGGACTGATTGTTCAAAGTGTAGAAGTTGGAGGACGAATTCATCGGGATGGATGCCTTGAAGCTCAAGATAAAATTATTGAAATTAATGGCCATAATCTGATTGGAGTTCCATTTCAAGCTGCTCAAGAGTTATTCCGTCAAGGCTTGGGTTCAGAAGAACTGCGATTAAAAGTTGTGAAGCACACGGACAATCAGTTAACACAAGGCGCTGGTCCTACTGTTGTGTTTGATACAGACGAAAAAGAGAATATGGTTCATAGTCAAGAAAAAAGTACGGGCTTAGACACGTTTAGAAAATTATATTTTAATTGATGTTGTTCATTTGTGAGAAGGAAAGTTTTTGAAATCACAAATTGAATAATTTAATAATTGTTTTAGTTGTCGGGGATTGCAAAGTTGCGACAGTTTCTTCAACGAAAAAATCCCCATTGCAGCCGGTGCTGTTTACCAGGCCTACTACCACTTCTTTGATATCATCTAACACTCGCAAGATAGGCAGAAAGTATGAAATAGATTTACAAAAAGGACCTCAAGGGTTGGGATTTAGCATTACCACTAGAGATAATCCTGCGGGTGGAAACTGTCCCATATGTATCAAAAACATCTTGCCCACGGTAAAAAAAATTATTTTTCAAAACTTATTTTTATTTTCACAGTCTTTCCATATATTTATATGTAGCACATTTCTTTTACAGGGGGCCGCCATAGATGACGGAAGACTGAGACCTGGCGATCGTTTGTTAGAATTTAATGGAATAGAGATAACCGGAAAGACGCAATCGGAAGCTGTTTCCATACTTAGAAATATACCCCAAGGTGGAATCGTTAAGTTAATTGTATCCAGACAAGAGAGAGTGGATCTCAGTCCTAAGCTTCCTCGTCAAATTGTATGTTCATTTCATATTTATTCTACGCATTATCTCTTATCGTGTTGTTTGGTTCACGTTCAACCTTGTCATACATTTCCCATAATGTTCTATTCACAGCCACCCGAAAAGGTCAGTGAAGATCTGCAACCTGTACCATGGACGGAGAAAGAAGTACTAACCTTCGAAATTCCAGTTTTAGACACTGAGAAGGCTGGCCTTGGTATGTATTGTAGATTAAGAAATGTTCTATATTTTAGATTATGTGATCATAAAATTATGCTGATATTTGTATCTATAGGCATTAGTGTAAAGGGTAAAACAGCTACTCCACCTCAACGTGGTATGCTTGACATGGGTATTTATATCAAGAGTGTTATTCACGGAGGAGCTGCTTCGCGCGATGCCAGAGTAAAGCCAAATGACCAGCTTCTGAGTGTTAATGGAGTTTCATTGTTGAATTGTTCCAACACTCATGCAATGGAAACTCTTAGACGGACTATGACCCAGGACGGTCCTAAACCGAAGCCGGGGTTTATAACATTAACCATTGCCAGACGTGTTCCAACATCCTCTGCCCCCACAACTGACCTTAGTGGCTGTGGGAGTTCAGCTTCAGGAGACGAAATGGATTCTTGGGGCTCGAAAAACATGTCTTTATCCGCGGGTATCTATAGATATCTAATTATGGAATATTCTCATGTTTCAATTGCACCATTTGAAATACAATATCGTTTTTTTAGATGGAAGCCGAACCGAAAATTTAGAGAGTATAAGACCACTTCAAAATCATCAGATTAGCTGTCCGAGTCCTGCAACTGATCGTACACCTATACGTGTCGTTTCACCAATAAATCATCAAACAGATGAAGGAATCATGCATTCTCCATCGAGTAGTATGCAAAATGTAATCAATCGAAGCCGCAGCAGCAGTCTCCGAAAAATAGATGTACTAAAAGGGAGGTTCGAGGGAGGTAATGCTAATAGGCACATAAGTCCATCCCCTATCGATCGAGTAGCACTCGACTTGCCCAGAAATCCTGTACTCGACCGTTTAACTGGGAAAAATAACGTTGCATCCAGAAATGACAGTTACTATAAGGTATACAATATTTTCTCTTTAAGTATGTTAATTATACCGCAGTTCAACGTGAAATAATTGAATAATCCTTGTAATATAGGCTACAAACGAGCCATCTTATGGTACATTAAGTCCACCAAATCAAAACTTTCGCCCAGAAGCTGACGGGAGAAATTATAGTTCAAGACGGAATAGCGGAATGATAGTACAAAATGCCAAAGGAGAAATGATTCTCTTAGAAGACGATTACTCTGCACCTCAGAAACCCCCCAGGAGATCGAGGTTTTAAAATATTTAAAGCATTAAAATATGTATATTTTTCATAAACTTACGAATAGAAGTTGAATTAACTCTTTACTCGTAATAATAGATCTTCCACTCCAGAAGATGCCTTAGAATCCAGAACCAGAAACATGAGAGTAAATTCGGAAATTTCATCGCCAGTCAATGTGCCAAGGGATGTTCAACAGCCGTTGCTGTCCGATGCAACCTACGCTAGCCAGTAAGAAAATATCACAATTGAAAAAATCGAGGCGATTTCGTAGCGAAACCATACTGAGATTTTGTTTCTTCGCAGAACTTCCTTAGAAGATGCGGGGGGATTTTCACGAGACGCATTCGGTCGCCAAAGTATGTCGGAGAAAAGGCATGCCACTTTAGATGCGAAAGGCACAGACACTTACCAAAGAAACAAGAAACTTCGAGAGGAGCGAGAAAAGCAGAAGCAAGTACAGGACCAGCACGAAAATGAAAGTGATAGAATGAGAGCACAGCGATTAGCAGAAGAACGTAACCTTCAAGGTAAGGAATTTGACTCGACCCATAGAACTATATTAATGTTCTGTTCACATTGGATCGTAAAATCATTGGTTCTAATGACTAAACAAAGATTTAGCTTAGACGTTTACATGGTTATCTCACGCTCACGTGACATAAATATTATAAAGCGTATCTTAACATTTCGACTCTTTGGGTCAACTTGGGCTTTCTGGAGAGGCTATAGTTTGTACTAACCCAGCAAGCATTGCAGTTGAGAGTTGAGGTAGCGTGTAGTGGTCATATCGAGGATTTAGTAGTTTACTTTCGCCTGTCCATTCTTCAAAGCTGTTATGTTTACATTGAACCTTTGTAGATCAATGGGCAAGGCGCGGAATTAAGAGACCTTTTAGCTCTTCAACTGAAGATGATTTGGGTAACCGAGCAAGTGCTTCTTCAACAAATGACGACGAGTCCAGCCCTCATTGGACAACGCAGTTGTCTAATAGAGCTTACTTAACGAAAGGAAAGCGAGGAGACCGTTTGGGTCTTGGTGATCAACTCTTACAGCTCCTTCATCACTGGGGACAAAAACGAAGTGGGTTTCGACAGTGCATTGCATGTACTGCATGCTTAAGTGTTTCCGTTTCAAGTATATATTAACTCACCTTTTCAACCCTTGCACTCTTTCTACCTTTTAAATGCATATTTTCGGCTTTTTTTCTGAAGCTAAATATTTATACGCATTGTGGGATTATTGGATGTACGAATATTGCTGGAAAAATGAATGGTTTCGTCCGTTAAATGCTTTCGTAGATATTCATTCTCTTGCATCTTACTTTTAACTATCGATATTTATGTTGGCACCCTTATCATAAAATATTGTCCACATATCGCTACCATTATCATAATGGAGCATGAGCATCGTTTCAGTCTCCTCTTTCTGGCAATATGAGAATGTATAGCAACTTTCTAATGAAAATGATTCTTCCGGTCGCATATCCCTTCTTTGTGAATGTTTTATCCTTAATCGATTGGTGGAAAAGTTAGTTTAATGAAATTTTAATAATTTATATAGCTCATCGAGCCGAAGTTCTGGGATTACACCGAGTCAATTCCGCAGACTCTTTGGTCGATGCCCTAAAAATGCCTGTATCGAACCAACATCCAGGTGATAAAAATGGAAGAAAAAATCCTAAAGGGTCTAAGCATGACATCGGCCCGTCCTTGGGAATGAAGAAATCTTCCAGCTTAGAATCGTTGCAAACCATGGTCCAGGAAATAGTGGTTCAAGAAGACGTAAAGACAGGACATGCCCCTCCTAGATCTGGTCCAACTGCTGTTCGAGTTATACGGGGTCGAGGGTGTAATGAAAGCTTTCGCCAAGCTGTTGATAGAAGTTATGAAGCACCTATTGGAGGACTGGAGCACCAAATGGAAACGCGTAAGTCAGCCAACAGCTTCTATTCCCGGCACCGATTACCCGATATCAATATGTTAACTGTAATTTATTTTCCTTTATTAGTTGCCGAAGAAGAGTCAGATTCATGTTTCTCTGGTGCACCACCACCTGCGCCGCAACAATCAAGCAGGCATGTAAGAATCGATTTGGGGGACCTGGAAACTGACGAGAAAAGTAAAATGGTTAAGAAAAAACCTGGACTTTTCCGAGGACTCGGTTCTATGTTTAGATTTGGACGACATAGAAAGCCAAATGCTGCAGTTGTTACTGAAACCCGTCGCCAGCCACATGACGTTGAGTGGGATAGTCACGAAAAATCGCATTATTCTTCAAACATTGACCAGGTATCTAAGATTTTTCGCAATAAATTTTGTTTCATTCAGGATTAAGGGGATCTGACAACACAGTGTGTTACTCTTATCTTTCAGGAGCAATACCAAAGACTAAACGGAAAAGGGTTAAATGAGCGAGACATGAGAAATAATCCTTACGGAACAATTAGAGGAAACGATTACTCAGACGAAGGTTCCAGACATCAATATCAGTCTAACCGGGCTTCGCTAGCTTCAAATAACACTGGCAGTATGAGGGTTAAATCGAACAATCGAAAATCAATAGAAATGCAAGAAAAAGACGTGAATGGAAACCCCGGTGTCGTTCACGCCAGATCAGCTAGTTATGACGTATACAACGAAATGACACGTCCAGGCAGTCGAGTCGGGTTTGTTGATCCAAAGAAATATTCTCATTACATCAACTACGAAGAAATTCGTCATCACCTCAAGTAAGTATTTAACATCAATATTTTCAATGCCTCTTTTGTTGTTGCATGGTGTGTTTTATGTGTTTTAAATTTGTGATTTAAACTCACTTAAATAATTGCAAATAACTTGACATCATTAAGTTTTACTCAGTATTGAATATTTACGAGTTACTTTGATTAAGAAATGAACAGGGATGTGTAAACCAAAATAGCGAGGGACAGTTCCTATTTGTAGTGTCTAAGAGTTATGATTCAAACAAACTAATTTAGCGATCCATCTGCCTCAAGGACTGTTGGAACTGCGTTAACTGATGGTCAGTTGCTCCAAATGCGAAACACTGTGATGGAGCAAAGAAAAAAAGCGATATTGGAAAGGTTCGTTTGCCATCCAATCATCTTTGTGGATGGTTTGTTTTTAGTAACCGAGAATGTAGCATTTTCGCCATTCTTATTTTCTATAGATTATCAAAGCAAAATGCTCAAAGAGTCACACCAACTTCGCTGCTTCAGTGTACCTTCTGTTTGAATGCTAGTCTATTTCAACCAATTCAACTTTTTTTATATGATTGATTTAATTTGCATTATTGTTTGCCTAGTTCTAGTTGTTTCGTCATTGGTTTGACTTTTGCACCCATAGGTAAACGTTGTTGGTACGGCTGTGTTTTGTCATGTGCTTCACTGAATTGCAGTCACCGAAAGCTCTGCCATGGAATTTTAAACTATTACTGCACCTTATATTTAATTCTATTAATTATCGTTTCTGCACGAATTCTAAGAGTTTATTTATTTGCTTATTATTTTTGTTTTACTTATTCGATTAATTTCTTTAACAGTCGAAGACATCAGCAGCATTATCATTCTCAACGCCGAGAAAATCCACGTGAACGACAAGAACGGCCAGTTTCCAACTTCTACGAGTATGAAAGTGTCCAGGCTGCTATGCATTCCCAGCAAACCCCTCCTGCGGGTAACCAAGGAATAATTATCAACCATGGAACACCTTCGTATGGAGGAAATGTCTCGAAAATGCAGCAGAACAAACGAAACAATAACAACAATGGTGTAACACTGCCTAGTCCAACAGTCCCTTTATCAGTAGGACTTCGTCAAATATCTCCTTCTCAATTCCAAGCGGTTCCAATCTTTCATCAACATCCACCTAGTCGAACGATGGTCAACGACGGAGAAAGGATACGAACAACAGATTCCATGCATGATCAATTGCAGCGTCGATCCCATCAAAACTCATTGCCGAGAAGGCATCCTAAAGGTAGCCTTTTTTAAATTGATTTAATTTATAATGCTATGAAAACTAATTCATACATATTATGATAGAATCCGGCCATTACAATCAACCACCACCAGTCCCTTCAAATAATCATAGACATACGATGCAGCCTCATCAGTTTCCGATCACTGGTCGATATCCTATTGCTCCTCCTCAAGCCTCGCATTCTCATCTTCCACAAAATATGTCGCAGGTACAAATCTATCATCACCACCAGCAAATTCAACCGCCTCAATCTAGTTCTAGCTCTACTAGAATAGGACAGATGCATCATTCCAACTCCAATGGTGGCATGTACCCCTCCTCATCAGTAAATGTTTCGGTTGGATCAAAAGTGTGACCAAGATTTTTTAAATCTTCAGACTGATATTTCCAACCTTATTAACCTGGTGATGCGGGTTTGTCATAAAGTTTTCAATGCTGTATAGCTTGTTGACTAAGAGATGTATAACTTTTTTGTATGTAGTTTGAAGAAGTGTTCTTCAAAGTAATTGTATGGTATTCATTCAATGGAATCTTAAGATCTCATCATGAAGTAATTTAAATATACCGTCCAGTTTAAACAGTTAACTGTTTTGCCATTTCCGTCGATCGTCCGACCGGTCCGACTGTTAAAGCCAGCATCTTATTGTAAATGATATTTCTTGAGAATTCTACATTTTCTGTATGAATGTGTGACTCAATTAACGACTGTCTGCCCGGAAAATGCATTGTCCATCTATAGATTATAAAAATTGACTAATTTCTGTTTTATTGGCCATATCCAAAGTTGTTGTTTTTTGTATTATTTAGACAATCGGATAATTCATACAATTTTAACTAGCCTTAGCCCTGGACGCCTAAATCCTTCTTAGAAATGAATACCGGTAATTTTTTGGCACAGGTCAGAGGTAACCTATTTTAATATTTCTGCAAAAGTACCACCACCAACCGTAACGGATTTATTCTAATTGTTTTGTAATCAATTTATATGCATACTTATTTATACTCTCTCAATCAGTATTCATCACATTCTGTTTTGGTGTAGTCTCTTACCACGTCATTCGCGTGGTGTTCTCTTTGGTGTATTAAGTTATTGAAAGTCTTAATGGGGCAGTATTTGAATGTCTGCTTTGAGGTGGTAGTACTCGACTCCGATCGTTGATAAATATCAATCAGTATATTTCGTTACTGTTAAAGTTACGAATCCTGTATCTTTTTACGCTTGCAACATGAATATGTACTGATGATAATACGATATCATACGATACATAAAAATAAAAACTATAGGTTCAACATAACTTGAGTTTCGGTCTTTGAATTTATTGATATAATGCGTTCAGTAACTTATAACAGGGGTATCATCATATTGCATTTACCTCAAACAGGAACTAACTATAACAGTGCATAACATGAGCACCTAGTTTATTCTAGTATTTTCAAACCACTCAATTCATCAGGGCTACATACTTTCCTTCTCCAACAATTCAATAATAACACCTAGCACAGCCGCAATCAAAACGATAAATACTGAAGCAGCAGAACACGTCGGCACTTGGTACTCTTGGCAGACGTGGAAAATCGATAAAAGTAACAAAAATTCGTTGCCTTGCATTGTCATTTAGCTAAAATTCTATTTAGTACAAAAATATGAAGGCATTTCACGCTAGAAAATAATTAATTGACTTTAATCGGACGGAAAAAATTTATCCTAGTCAGTCATGTCACAAGCCTACAGTTATGATTAGAAAGTCATTTCCAACTTCCAATGAAGATGAGCATCTCGTCGATCTTCGGGTACGAGGGCAATTTGCATGCCGACTCTATAATAAAGGGCAGATTCAATCATTGAAGCTAAATAGTAAAATAGTAGAAGCAGCTTTTTAGCATCTTCTAATCTGTACTCACCCCATGTTACGAAGGCACCGCCCATCACTTTTAGACTTGATCAAACAAATTTTACTGTTCGGGTAGAGTTCTTCTGCAACCCAAGTTTGATTAGCACCAGTGCTGGACGTCTGAAATCATTAACACAATGCAATGAGAAGAAATAATCTCTCGTGTGGGATGAATTTAATTGTGTTAAAGGTTAGTAACATTTACAAGGGATCTAGGATTAATTACGTTTTGAATCAGCAACCCATCTCCAGGCATGAAATCCCAAACCTTTAAGTCCCCATCCCCAGTCACTTGAACCAATGAAGAAATCTGAAACTCTCCAGGGTCTACAACAATAAATAGTTAAGAATAAAAAACTCACAGGTGCGACTTCATATAGCCCGAGCCAGGTTTATAAAAAATTTAAGCTTCTAAGCCAATTTATGAAAATCGGTGGGGGTACCCCCATTGGGTCACTCTAGTATTAAAGTTTCGCAAGTAT